>JADRCD010169323.1:0-12756 GCA_019843815.1 Montemys delectorum | reverse complement strand
TTTTCATAAATGAACATAAATATATAAAGTGTTTTTGTTTGTTTGTTTGTTTTGTATTTAGTAGAGCTTAAAATCTTGGCTCTTACTGTGGTAACTTGATACAAGAGTTACAAACATCAAGCAAAGCATTCAGTCTCACTCTTTGAAAAGGCAAAGCCTGACTTTTTACATTTGAAACATTGAGAAGCCTAATCAGTATTTGTATTTCCATAAGTCAAGGAAAGATAGAAGGTGGCAGTAATCTATTAGCTGTTTTTTTTTTTTTTTTACAGCTTAGAGAAGATTAACGATGTCTATAAAGGTTTTGTTTGGTTTGGTTTGGTTTGGTTTGGTTTGGTTTTTTTGAGACAGGTTTTCTCATATAGCCCTGGCTGTCCTGGAACTCACTCTGTAGACCAGGCTGGCCTCGAACTCAGAAATCTGCCTGCCTCTGCCTCCCAAGTGCTAAACCTTTATTTTAAAGCTCTTTATTTTGTAGCAGCAGTAACCAACATCCTTTGTTGTCTAAAGTTATTGTAAGACCAGAATGTTTTTAAAGTAAAATCAGAGTTTTTAGCTATGCATAGTGTGACCAGGCAGCGTTCTGGAAGGAGCTACTTGAGCCCTGGCTGCTTCTGTAGCAGCAGGTGACAAGGCTGCGGTTTGTTTGCTGAAGCTAGGACGGGTGACACAAAGGCCCCACAAGAATTGTGTATTCATGGTGGCCACAAAGATGAATGCTCACAAGTTTGTTTTAATGATATTTTAGTTTTAACTACTTTAAGTAAAGTTCCACTCCATCCAACTCCATCCCAGACAAGGTTTCTCTGTGTAGCCTTGGCTGTCCTGGAACTTGCTCTGACCTCAAATTCAGAGATGGGCTTGCCTCTAAGGCCATGTATCAGCTCCACCCAGTTTAAGTAAGTTTCGTTTCTTTTCTTTTCTTTTCTTTTCTTTTTTTTTTTTCTTTTTTTTTTTTTTCCGGGACAGGGTTTCTCTGTATAGTCCTGGCTATCCTGGAACTCACTGTGTAGAGCAGGCTGGCCTCGAACTCAGAAATCCACCTGCCTCTGCCTCCCAAGTGCTGGGATTAAAGCCATGCACCACCACCGCCCAGTTTAAGTAAAGTTCTTAACTGCTGTGCATGCACATGAGATATAAGAGACTATGAGTTTCCCATAGTGAAAGCAGATAGAGCAAAGCAGAAAGACATGTGCCTGTATTGGTGTCTTAAGGGGATCATACTCTTTTCTTGTAGTGAAGTTAGAATAGAATCCAACTGGACTCAATAGAGAGAAACAAGGAGAAAAAACAAGTGATGGAGAGGAACACAGGGTTTGAACCCTTGTTCCTGACATCTGAGTTGTCCAAACTTTAACCCTGGTACTCCGGAGGCAAAGGCAGGCAGATCTTTGTAAGTTGGAGGTCAGCCAGGGCTACACAATGAGACCCTATCCCAAAAAATCCAATAAACAAGTAAACACATAAAAAGTTTGAAAGGGCACAAGAGAGATAGATGGCTTAGTGGTTAAGAGCAGTTACTGCTTTTCAGAGGGCTTGAATTTGGTTCCCAGCACCTACGTACCGGGGGGGGGGGGGGGTGTCAGAGGGCATCACAAACCACCTGCAACTCCAGTTCCAAGGGACCCAATGGCCTCTTCTGGGTTTCTTGGTCACCTGCACTAATGTGCAAAGATCCACACATAGGTGCACATTCATATACATATCTTAAAAAAAAAAAAAAGCCGTGAGGTAACTGAGTGTGGTGGAACACTCCTGTAACACCACCATTCTGGAGGCTAAGCCAGAGGACTGCTCTAAAGGAGACCTTTTCTTAAACAGCAAGCAAGCAAGCAAGCAAGCAAGCAAATTTCAACAGAGTATTCTCCTAACTGCCAAGAGGGATTGTGATTGACTGAGCAGTTTGTGGCTGTAGTTCTTCTGAGCTGCCTTTGATTGTATCTATACCTGGTAAACCTGGAGAGATGTGATACAATGTTATTTCCATTTTCCAGCCCCTCAGAAGCACAGCTGACATCAAAGGAAATGATGAGAATGAGAGTTTCTAAACGAAGATTACCAGATAGCTGCAAAGATGCCTGACAGTTAGGAGCACCTGTCCTTACAGAGGATCTGAGCTCAGTTCCTATCCCACCTGCGGTAGCCCTGTGACCTGGGTTACCCACTCCAGGCTATTTGCAGCCACCTACAGCACTAGTTCTGTGGGAAAAATTATTCTAAGCAATGCGGTTTGAAGATTGGCTTTACACACCAAACTTTCACCCAACCAGCAACCAATTTAGTAATCATTTATGTCTGTATACTCCTGCTCACATGCTGTATAGCCAACCTGTTCACAATTAACTGAGTTCTAAAACTCAGTTTAAAAAAAAAAAACTCAGTAAAAAAAGCATTGTAACCAATGTGACTGTGTGTGACTGTTCTGAACTTCCAGTGTAACTCACCCTACAGGCTCAGCTTTGACTGCACTATGTTCCATATTTTTTCTTTTTTTCTCTTTTGGTTTTTTCGAGACAGGGTTTCTTTGTGTAGCCCTGGCTGTCCTGGAACTCACTCTGTAGACCAGGCTGGCCTCGAACTCAGAAATCTGCCTGCCTCTGTCTCCCAAGTGCTGGGATTACAGGGGTGCGCCACCACTGCCCCATTTGTGTTGTTTTATATTTAATTTTTCTCTTCAGTTTTATTTTATGTGTATAGTGTTTGCCTGCACGGATGTGTGTGCATCTGTGGACCAGACTTGTGTAGTGCCTGACGATGACAGATTCCCCTGGAACTGGAATTTAAAACAGTTGTGAGCCCTCATGTGGTTGCTGGGAATTGAACCTGGGTCCTCTGGAAGAACAGTCAATGAATTTAACTACTGAGCCATTGAGCAATCTCTTCAGCTCCTATGTATGAGTATTTTCCTCACATGTATGTTTGTGTACACATGTGCCTGGTGCTCATGGAAACCAAAAGGGAGCATCCGATTGCCTGGAACTGAAGTTTTGGTTGCAAGCTACCATGTGGGTGTTGGAAATCAAACCTGGTTCCTCTGCAAGAACAGTGGGAATTTTCTAACCACTGAGTCATCTCCCCAGCCCCCTTGGAATGCTTTAAACATAACTATCCCAGCTTCCACCAACCCCAAAGTTAAGAATGCCAGATACGGATAGCAGCCAAGCCTATAATAAAGACTCCTCTCCACAGTGCCTGTTACCCTGCCCACCTAATATGCCTCACAGCATGTTTGAAAAATGCACTGATTTATGATTTTCTTTTGTTATGTGACCTTAAAAACATAAGCCATCACTATTTTGGAACATGTTATTTGGGATAATCTGAATCCACATCTCTTGGCCATAGTCACTTGCACTTGGCTGAAGAATAAACTACCTTGTACTATCTTTGAGGTGGCAGCCATTTTATGTTGATGTCATATGATGTAATAAGCTGTGTGTTCCTCAAAATACATTATGTTGAATTCTTCACCCTACTTTCTCAGAACCCCTATATTTGGAGGTTAGGCTTCAAAAGGCTTAAAAGTAGCCAGGCAGTGGTGGCACACACCTTTAATCCCAGCACTTGGAAGGCAGAGGCAGGCGGATTTCTGAGTTCGAGGCCAGCCTGGTCTACAGCGTGAGTTCCAGGACAGCCAGGGCTATACAGAGAAACCCTGTCTCCAAAAACCAAAACAAAACAAAAGGCTTAAAGTAAAATAAAGTCATATGGGTAGGCTCTAATTTAATATAGGCTATCTTTTCTTAAATTATATTTATTTATTTGTGGTGGGAGAGTCAGAGAACAACTTTTGGGAACTGGTTTTTGCCTACTGATACCTCATCAGACTTAAATGACAAAGTGCCCTGAGCCCCTGAGCCATCTCACTGGCCCAGGTGTTTTTCTAAGAAGCACAGGATTAAAACACAGATACACAGGAGAGGCCATTTTGAGAATGATGGAGAAGAGGAACATTCATGAAAGTGGGAATCTGTTAGTAACATCTCAGTCTCAGCCTTCTAGACTAGGGACTTTGAGAAAATATGTTTCTGTTGCTTAAGCCACCCAGGCAGTGGTGTCTGCAATGAGAGGCCCAGCAGACTGATACAGATGCTAATGTAATAATAACTAGCATTAGTGTTTAGCTCTACACTTCAAACTTAACTCCCAGCTACTACACTCTTAACAATCCTCTGAAGTGATTGATAGGGTGGGGTGAGTGAAATGAAGTTTTCAGGGAAAACCACAATGATCTTAAACATTTTATAGGGCTGATTGACTGATTAGAAAGGATGGCTATGCAGAGTTGGAATGTCACAAGTCCAAAGACAAATAGTCTTATGCTATTTCAGCCTCTTCAAGACCCATCTATTGCCTATCTTGCCTATCTCGATCTTTTACCTAACATTCTGGAATGTACAAATAGACCCTTGCTCCCACCGACCCTAAGAAGGTCATCAGAGAACATCTGAGGCTCCAGCAGAGGTTTCTCCTTTTTGCTGCTGTAGTAACCGTGGCTCAACCCAGAGAACACAGATTGACAATAGATCACTGTAATAACATAACATGAGGTTTATTGATCCACGTACATGGGGTTGCTCACCCTCACAGGGGAGGTGGGTCAACCTGGAACTCAGAAAGCACACATCTTTTATACTTTACAGAGGGCAGATTTCTGCAACAGGGCTAGCTGGCTTACTCTGGTTGGTGGAACACAGGACAAAGGATCTCATCAGGCATTGGTTGGCTTGCTCAGGGGGCTAATTTACCTATCAAGCTCTGCACCTGGCATTGAAAAGTCCCTGGGAAGGGGCTGAATAACTAGGTGGTGCGGGAATTGTCGTTAGCAAGGTCAGGGTGACAGTTTGTGATCTTTTTTGAAATTCACCACAGGGAGGGGTTGGGGGGTTGTTTTAAGATCAGTTATTTCTGTTTTATCTTTACTTAACTTAGTCAGAATGGACTGGTCATTCTGTCTCAACATTCTGACCACCAGAATTTTGTTTTTACAACATGTCCTTGGCTATCTCTGGAACATGGCTTCTCAGTGTCTGAAGCTGCTGCTTACAGGAGCTAGAATATGGCTCTCTTATTTTACTTTATTTCTATATTCCCAGAATATAGAAATAAAGAAATTTCTATATATTTCTATATTCTCAAAAACTTGGTTTCTATATTCCCAGAACCTTGTTTCTACAGCTTTGTTTTTTCACTTTATTACTTCACTGATTACCTGATTCTTCCACCAGCACATCTGGAAAGTATCTTGATTTACGATTTGCTTTGGTCTGTTAGTATAAAAAAACTTCATCACGAGGCCAGCCTGGTCTACAGAGTGAGTTCCAGGACACCCAGGGCTACACAGAGAAACCCTGTCATGAAAAACCAAACCAAACAACAACAACAAAATAACAACAACAACAACAACAAAATGTCATGACTGGCCAGGAGGTGGTAGGACACGCCTTTAGTCCTAGCATTCAGGAGGCAGGGGCAGGAGGATCTCTATAAGTTCAAGGCCAGCCTGGTCTAAAGAGCGAGTTCCAGGACAGCCAAAACTACACAGAGAAACTGTTGTTCCAAAGCAGGGGGTCTGGGCTGTGGCCCCAGCCTGGCTGAGGCTCTATCTCTCCGTGCTGCTGAGGCCCAGGTCTCTCTCTTTCTCCTGGGGCTGACCTGTTTGCTGCATAGTGCCTTAATTAAAAAGGAGGCAATGTATGAATGAGTTATTTTATTGTAGGAAGGATAGAATATGTTGGTTGAGTAGAGAGAAAGAAAGGAGAGAAAGGAGAGAGAGTGAGGGAGAAAGGAAGGGGAGGGAGAAAGGCAGAGAAGAGAACAAAGAGCAAAGTGGAGAGAGAGAGCAAGAGAGAGAGGAGAAGAGTAAGAGAGTGAGGAGGTAAGAGTGAGGGAGAGAAGAGTAAGAGAGTAAGAGAGTGAGGAGGGGGCAAACTGCCCCTTTTATTGTATAGGGCGTGACATGCCTGGCTTGTGGTCAGATGACTGTGTGTAAGGTCCAGCTAAAATGCTGGGAGCTTGAGGCAGTGTCTGCCTGATAGAGCACACATCTCCTGCAGGGGCAGCTGTGAGAGGTCTGGGCTGAAATCTGAGCCATTGGTCTCACTCAGGAGCTTATCACCGAACTCCTACCATCCCTTGTGAACAAATTACTTTGCTCAATGGGTTTCCAGGGTTTCGAGGTGGCCGCTCTACTGGACTCCGACTGTCAGAACTGCCCACTGCCCCACAAGAAACCCTGTCTCAGAAATAAAAAATCAAAACAAAGGACTTCATGAAAGTATTACTACATTGGAATATGGCATTTGTAGCAATTTGAATATGTGTTCATGGGTCATGGCCACTTAGCTTCAGAATAAATAATTCTGTGTTTTCTCTCTTGTGCCTCTATTTGCCTTTTTTCGCTCTCTGTCTCTCCCTCTCTCTTTCTCTCTCTCTTATTCTCAGCGTTTTAGACAAGGGATGACTATGTGACCAGGATACCCTTGAACTCGTGCAGACCCAACTGTCTCTGCCTCCAAAATGCTAGGGTTAAAGGCATTACCACTATGCTAGTATAAATTATCTCTTATTTCCTTTAAGATTAAGGACTGTGGGGTTTTTGTTTTGTCTTGATTTTTGTATTTTTGTTTTCTTCCCTTGTTGTATTTTTGGTACCACAATATATATCATTTTCATTTAGAAAACTAAGTACACGAGAATCCCTAAGATCACATGATCACATAGCAATGGCAAACTTAGGTCTTAAAGCTAGGCTTGGTGGGGCAGGCATTCAATTCCAGCACTGGGAAATAAAGGCAGGCAGATATCACTCATTGAGTTCAAAACCAGTCTCGTTTATATAGAGAATTCTAGGCCAGACAGAACTACATAATGAGACCCTGTCTTAAGAAATAAAAATTTTGGGGCTGGTGAGATGGCTTAGCGGGTAAGAGCACTGACTGTTCTTCCGAAGGTCCTGAGTTCGGATCCCAGCATCCACATGGTGGCTCACGACCACCCGTAATGAGATCTGACACCCTTTTCTGGTGTGTCTGAAGACTGCTACAGTGAATTGGGCCAGAGCAAGCAGGGCCAGCAGAGGTCCTGAGTTTAATTCCCAGCAGCCACACACATGATGGCTCATGGCCATCTGTACAGCTCCAGTGTACTCATACACATAAAATAATTAAATCTTAAATAAAAGAAATAAAAATTAAAAAAAAATAGGTATTGAACTGACATATTCCAATTCTAGTCCCTTCTATTCAAGTGGGAAATCTTTGCTTATAAACTGTCAACAGATCTCTGTCACCCAAACTGCTTAACCTCAAATACTGTACAAGTTTCTTACATTTTGGTGTGCCCTAACTTCCTTGTTCTATTACCATTAATTCCTTTCAAACTGTGCTTTACAATGGAATTATGCATCAGTCCTGATAAATCAAACACACCTTCCTCTCTCACTCAATGTGGTCAGCTGTTTCTTTTTGTCCCTTCAATGCTTTCTCAAACTGACAAATTACAATGCAGTCACCAAGATCCAGCCCAAATTATATCGCATTCCCTGTGAGCCTTATCCTGACTTTCTCTTATCTGAGCTCCCACATTTTGTATTTATATAATTGTACCTATAAGAATGGGAAACCAACTTATGGTGTAGAACGGACAAGATCCTGGTAAGACAGAAATACTGAAACTCAGACTGTCACAAGCAAAATGAAGTAGAGACATGAAACATTAAAAAAAATGTTTTAAAAACATTTGTTGAGCTGGAGAGATAGCTCAGTGGTTAAGAGCATCAATTGCTCTTCTGAAGGTCGTGAGTTCAAATCCCAGCAACCACATGATGGCTCACAACCATCCATAATGAGATTTGATGCCTTCTTCTGGAGTGTCTGAAGACAGCTACAGTGTACTTACATATAATAAATAAATAAATCTTTAAAAAAAATTTGTGTTATGGCTTGATGTTGTGTTCCTTCAAACATTCAAAATTAAAACAAATTTCTTCACAAAAAGAAAAACTAGGCAAAATAATTTATTCTGTCTCTGTCTCTGTCTCTGTCTGTCTCTGTCTCTGTCTCTCTCTCTCTCTCTCATGTGTGTGTGTGTGTGTGTGTATGTATGTGTGTGTACATCAACTTTCATGAATTGGTCCTCTGCACCCACCAAGTAGATCCCAGGGATCAAACTCACATCATCAAGCTTAGGAGCAAATGTCTTCACCTGTTGAGTTGTCCTCCAGGCTGGGAAAATTAATTTTTCAGTTGAGTTTTACTGAGAGGGCCAGCAGTCTAGGAATACAGTGGATAATCACACTAAAGGCCATGCCTTAAGTCTCATTGCTAGCCAGCAGGGGTCGAGTGGGCAGCTTTGCCCCTGGTGTTGCTGCTGTCACCCTCTCTGCTTAAACCCTCCACGCTTCGAAGCACTGATGATCTAGGCAGCTGTTTGAGCTCTCCAGGGACACCTACCCTGGAGAATCAACTCCAAACAAAAAAAAAACCATCAACAGTATATATGGACTCATCTGTCAAAACATTAACAATGGGCAGCTGAGATGGCTCACTGGGTAAGCTTACTTACCACCAAGATTGAGGATCTGTTTGAGTCCTCAGACCTTCACAGTTGAAAGGAAAACTAACTTCTAGCAAGTTGTCCACTGACCACTGCACATTCCCCTCAACACACACATACACACACAAAATAAAGTAAATAAATTTATAGTCTAGGCTGGCTTCACACTCAGAAATCCACCTGCCTCTGCCTTCCAAGTGCTATGATTAAAGGCATGCACCACCACTGCCCAGCTACGTGTGCAGAATTCTTTTCACGGTACAGCCTGCTCCCACAGTGGGAAGTATCACGCATCTGAATTCTGATACATTTTATTTAATCAGGTAGCTTTCATTGAGCATGAGTTTCATGAGAGGAACTGACCGTGATAAGGCTGTAACCTCCCTCTGTGGCATCATCCTAGTGCAATCTTAGTTGAAGGTGCAGGCAAACAGGAAATTAAAATTTAGAAGGGCAAGCATGTAAACACCCCAAGGGAGAGTGACAGAAAGGCAAAGCCACCCCTAAACCTCAGTTTGCCCATTTGCAAACAGCAGGTGTGCACCTATCCTTCGGGACTGGTGGAATTAAACAGGATGACATATGCAAATTGTCTAGAGCTTCTGAAACTAAGTTTCCAAATAGTGGAGCTCTGTTGTTAAGTTAAAGTTTCGCTCTACCACAGCGCTGAGCCCTGATATTATTTCTTTCTTGCTTGCTTAACTATAGAACTCCAGTTCTGGGGGATCTGACATTCAGAATTTCTTCAAACTCCTCAGAATACTCCTTCCTAAATTCATAGATCACACAGGATTTCTGCGGAGGGGAGTTATAATTTTAATAAGAAAAAGGAATAACACCTGTAAACTAGACTGAGAATTAATCCAAATTCTTTGATCTTTTCCTTTCCAACAACTACCAGTACATGTAAAAGTGGGTCTTGGAATTGGAAACAGGTGGGGTGTTTTTTGTTTGTTTTTTGGTTTGTTTTTTTTTTGTTTTTTTTTTTTTTTTTTTTTTTGGCTTTTTGAGACAGGGTTTCTCTGGGTAGCCCTGGCTGTCCTGGAACTCACTCTGTAGACCAGGCTGGCCTCGAACTCAGAAATCCACCTGCCTCTGCCTCTGCCTCTGCCTCCCAAGTGCTGGAACTAATGGCATGTGCCACCACTGCCCAGCCTGGAAACAGGTGTCTGGAACAAACAGGCTATCAAGACTAGTCTATTCAAGTGAGAGACCCTGCCTCAAAATGTAAGGTGGAGGTTAATGAAGAGTCCTGAGAGTAACCTCTGACTTCCACAAGACATCATACCGAGGAGTCTAGAGAGATGGGTTATCAACTAAGAGAACTAGATGCTCTTCCAAAGGACCCAAGGTCAATTCCCAGCCACCACATGGTGGCTCCCAACCTTCTGTGACTCCAGTTATAGGGGATCTGACATCCTCTTCTGACCTCTCAGGTCACTGCAGGCTCATTGTGCGCAGGCATACGTACATGCAGGCAAAACATCCATCCTCATAAGTAAAATAAGTAAATAAATAAAACCAGAAATAATATCAATAAAATTTGTTTTTACAAATTAAAATCAATAAAAACATTTTTTTTTTCAATTGAGACAGGGTCTTACCTACATAGCCCTGGCTGTCTTGAAACTCCGTGTGTAGACCAGGCTGACCTTGAACTCACAGAGACCTGCTGCCTCTGCCTACCAAGTTCTGGTATTAAACGCATGTGCCTCTATGTCCAGATAAAAATAAAATCTTAAAAAAAATACATACTGAGTTGAGGAATTGGTCAGTCATAGTCAGCTATGAGACCAGTGAGTACCTGAGAACTCCCTTCCTTTCCCCTATGACCATTTCTAAGGGGAAGTCTAGAAACATTGGTTAACTGAGAACAACCAAAACATTGGTTTTGTCCAGCATGGTGGTGAAGGCCTTTAATATCAGCACTCTAGAAACAGAGAGAAACTGATTCCTTGTGAGTTCTAGACCACCCAGAGCAACATAGAGAAACTGTCTAAAAACAAAACGCAACAAAAGAGAAACAAGTTATATAGATACCATGTATTTAAATATAAGCTTCTAGGTTTTTCATTACAATCTCTGGGTTTTCTTGCTTTTTTGAGACAAAGCCTGGTGTAGACAGGGCGGCCTTTCAACTCCTGCCTTTAAGGTGCCCCAGCTGCATTCTGAATTTATTCTCTAAATTACCAAATTCAGCTTCTACTCTCAGGCACTCAATCTATTTTCTTCAGTTTGTATGCAGATCCTGCTAAGCAGGTGGTTTGTAGCTTGGAAAAGACAACACCTACCAGCTGTTAAATTTACACAAGGCTTTAATTTAAATGCTTAATTGCCCTCTGAGCACTCAATTTGCAGCTCATAAACCCCTCCCAGATGGCAATAGAGAGGGTTTTCTTTGAGTTAACGTCAGAGGAAAGTAAATGCTTAGGTTAACAATTGGTCCCCTAACACACTTGTGTTGAATTTGGAGCACCAGAGCAGAATGTACCCCGTATATAGTGTCCAGGTTAATCAGCAGTAACAAATGACTATGTCATTACAAACTACCCCAGTGTCCTCAGAATATTTATATGACAAAGAAGATTAAATTCTTACTCTGTCAGCAGCAGTGGGAGTTCTTTCAAAGACCTCTATTCAGTAAAGCTGGGATTTTTGTATTTGTTGAAATCAGGTGTGGTATATGTTGGCCTCTCAAACTCAAAACTTAATGTGTAGTTGAGGAGGGACCTCTCCAGCCCCCACCTCCCGAGTGCCGAAGTGATAAGGCTAACTCATCTCAAAGAGCTTATCGGATTCTTCTTTCAAATTTATTTAAATGTATTTATTTATCTTACATGCATGAGTGTTTTGCTCACATATGTGTTGGTGCATCATGTGTCTGTCTGGGGCAGAGAAGGTCAGAAGAAAGTATCCGATCCCCTGGAATTAGAGTTATGCACCACGTGAGTACTGGGATTCAAAGCCTGTCCTCTGCAAAAACAAGGTCTCTTAACCACTTGGCCACTTTGCCAGCCCCAGGATTCTTTTAAAATTACATTTATTTATGTGTATATGTGTCTCTGTATATACACACTGAAACAACTCAGAGAATTTGCAGGAATCAGTCTCTCCTACCTTGTGGGTCTTGGGAATTGGAATTAAATTCAAGACCTTAGGCTTGGCAGAAAGTGCCTTTAATGGCGTAATCATCTTTCTAGACCCAGGATTCTAGATTTACCCCTAAGAAAAGAATTCCAAGCCATATATGGTGGCCCATGTGTAATCCTAACACTCAGGAGATGGAAGAAGGAGAATTCTAGTGATCAGAGGACCAGCTGGGCCTGCAGAAAATAGTTTGAGGCCAGCCTAGACCCTGTTTCATAAAATATAGCACCCTGCCCCTCCCACTCACCCCCTCAAGAGAAAGAAAGAAGAAAAAAAGAACTAACTAGCTTAAAATCAGCCGTAATGGTTCAGATGCATAATGCTAGCATTGGCAACATACAAAGATGGAAGTCAGGCTGCATGAAACCCTGTGTCAAAAAAACAACAAATAAATGAATAAAAAATAAATAAGTGGCCGGGCAGTGGTGGCGCACGCCTTTAATCCCAGCACTTGGGAGGCAGAGGCAGGCGGATTTCTGAGTTCTAGGCTAGCCTGGTCTACAGAGTGAGCTCCAGGACAGCCAGGACTACGTAGAGAAACCCTGTCTCGAAAAAACAACAACAAAAATAAAAATAAATAAAAAATAATAACTAAATAAATAAATAAATTAGTGAAAGACTTTTAGAGTTGTAAGGCAAAATCTTTGTAAGGGTTTGTCGCCCTCTAGTGGCTAGTAATAATTTTATCAGCTCAGTTTTTTTTATTTTTTGTTTTGTTTTCTTTTGGTATGCCCCTAAGAGAGGGCAAGATTTTCACTTAAAACCACTTTTCAACCTGGCAGTGGTGGCACACACCTTTAATCCCAGCACTTGGGAGGCAGAGGCAGGCGGATTTCTGAGTTCGAGGCCAGCCTGGTCTACAGAGTGAGTTCCAGGACAGCCAGGGTTATACAGAGAAACCCTGTCTCGAAAAAACAAAACAAAAAAAAAAACCAAACATATTTTAAGTAAATAGAATTAAATAACATTCTTGTTTTCCTTTTGTACCCCAACTCCTCCCAGAAATCCCCCTTTCAATACCTACAATATCTTTTTTTTTTTTTTTTTTTTTTT
>JADRCD010169322.1:28426-51480 GCA_019843815.1 Montemys delectorum | reverse complement strand
TTGTTATAAAATGTTGACCATTATATAACAAATATTACCGCCAAAGTAAGCCTATAACCAGTAGAAACCCTGTAGATATTTTCTCAGTACTACTGTATTCTTAATGAGAGTTTGCATTTCTCCTCAGGTTAGTGTATAGTCATGCTCTTCCATCTACTGTCATCTTCTCACCATGGTCTTTCCGCCCTCCAGCTCTTTTCCTTCTCCTCTCTACTTACTTTAGGAATGTTTGTTTACAGAAGAAAACCCTGCCCCGTTTTCTTTTGCTGTGATAAAATACCATGACCGAGGTATCTTACAGATGGAAGAAGTTATTTGTGTTTATGGTTGGTGAGGGAGAGTCCATAATCATGAGGCAGGCTTAGCTAGCATCACGCAGCTGGAGCTGGAAGCTAAGGGATCACATCTTCAGCCACAAACATGAAGCAGAGAGCAGACTATTAATACAGTGTGCTATGACCTTTCAAAGCCCGCCCATAATGACTTACTTACAAGCAAGGCTGCACCACCTCCTGAGACAGCACCAAGTGGTCACCTACCCAGGTCTGTTGGGTATTTCTCTTTCAAACCTCCACAAACCGCACAAACTTAAATAAGAGCTTGTTACTGAAGGAGAACACAAATTACTATAGGAAAGTACAGCCCAGTTACTGAGACATACTAGAAGCCACTCAGTAACCAAAACACATCTTCCTTCTCAGGCTGGCTGTTTCTCTTTCTGCATCAAGTCTGATTTTTGGTTTTGTAGTGTTGAAATCAGACCCGTTGCTTTCCATGTGTTCAACAAGCACTCTAGAACTGACCTACATCACCAGTTCCGTTTTCTTAGTCACCCGTCAACCATAGCAGCTGGTGTGTACTGAGAGTCTTGAGTTGCAATGTAAACCCCTAGGGGAGAAGGATGAATCAATCACCTGCATGCAGCCGTCAGGTGAAGGAGCAGACTTGAAGGAGGAGCATGGGCATGCTCTTGAAAGGGAAGGAGGGATAGGCGTTTCTTAGCTCTAGTTTTTATTGCATTACCATCACCTCTGAATTGTCTTATATCTTAATTTCCAAACTGAGCTAATTTTTATACTGTTTGTGTTTACCCCAGCCCAAGAAGTAGAAGTATTATTAAAAGGAACACACTAAAATTTTTCCCTTCCCCAGCTCCTTCCCAGTCAAGTTACAATACCTTAACAGGAAGATAGTATAAAAGAATGAATGTTTATAATCTTAAATTAAATCTTAAGTTTGAAATTTTTTTCATTTCAGATTTTCCTGAAAACATGAACTACCAAGAAAGAAATGGGACACAAACCTAAGCACATTGTTTTCTATTTATGACTTAGGAATTGGCATTTCATGACCATGGCTGAGATCCAGATGCACTATAGATTGTATATGCACCTGAGACTGATTTTGTATAGATTAGAATGACTGCTATATTTGAGAAAATTTTCTGCACTATTTGCACTAAAGATGTTTATTGTTGACAAATCCTGTATTTAAGTTCCTCTGCTATTCCTGATTAAACATCTATGCATGTAATTCTAGCTAATTTTTAATATTTTATAAAAACTACTGATTTACATTTTTAGTTTTAACTTGAAGCTGCCTCATTTATCAAGTGTGGTTATTACTTAGATTCTTTTCCTGTCAGCCTTCTTTCAAAACCTATTTTCAGCTGTGGAAAAGTCATCTAGCCTGCTCTCTCTCTCTCTCTCTCTCTCTCTCTCTCTCTCTCTCTCTCTCTCTCTCTCTCTCTCTTTCACACACACACACACACACACACACACACACACACACACACACACAAAATCTTTCTTTCTAGGTGATGAAATTGTCCAGAGCACTTTGTTTTCAGATATTCAGTGTCAGGAAACAGCAGTCCTGCTAAGGTGCCATCTCAAGAAAGGAAGCTGTCCTACCTGCAGTAAATAAGAGTAAAGAATCTACTTTCTTACAGATTCACCTTTAGACTAAAGATACATTTAGGGAGCAATACAGGTCAATACATTGGTTTTATTTTGTTCTGGAACAGGGTTGTGCTGTGTAGCCCAGTCTAGCCTCAAACGTGTGCTTTTCCTCCCTGAGTACAGGGTTACAGACAGGTGCCATCCATCTCATAAATAGATTTTACTTAGTTTTAAAACTGCCTTTCACTTAAACCAGTACAATACAGACTTTCATGCTAACTTAAATGATACTACTTTTATATTCCAAATGTAAAAACAAAAAAATCCTTTTGTTAAGAATTAGTAAATCTAGAGAAAAATAGTAAAATTTTAATACTTTGACTTAACCTTTTTTAATTTTTTTTCCTAAGAAAGCTTTATAACAAGTAATGTCTTGACTTTTAATGAATTTAATTTTCTAATTGTAGATGTATTCAGCAATTTGTTTCTGTATTTTGTCACAGCAAAAGAAGAAAATGAGTAACTACATATCTAAGGTTGATAAAGTAGTATCTAAATCACTAAATACCTAACACATGATTGCTCAGTTTTTATCCGTGACTGTCATTCCAAAGCCTGCACACTTTATGGATTGTCTTGTCTTCATTTTTTTTACTCTACATATTTTTGGTAATGGAGTTTTAAGAAAATCATAAATATTTTCTTATTGAAAATTTTTTTCATATTTGTGGAAGACGTATTCATGTGGACTGTAAAGATCCAATGCTGGCCATACACCATTATAACTGCCTGTCTTCTGGCACTATTGTTAAGGGTAAGCTATTTAATCCTCACGAGACAAAGGGTAAACCTGTTAGTCCTGATACAGATGTAGGTGAGATAACAGATGGAGTAATGTTTCACATTTGTGACCAACTCGGTGGCATTCAGAGACTTCTGAGTGTACTGGTGTTTGTGTTTAACATTCCTAGCAGTCACTGTAGTCAGTGGAGAATTTGCCAGTCACAGTGTAATGGCTTTCTTAAAAACTAGGGATATCCTAGAACCAAGAGACCGGTAGACTGCAGGCCTACTTATTAAGTATCTGCTAAACATCTCAGCATTGTAGAAAGACTGCCCAGAGACAACACAAGTGTGGGGACACACACATACACACACCCCACTTGCTCACCCAGGCCAGGGCATGCTTTGCTTTAAACTTGTATTGCTCAGAGACAACACAAGTGTGGGGACACACACACACACACACACCCCACTTGCTCACCCAGGCCAGGGCATGCTTTACTTTAAACTTGTATTGCTCAGAGACAACACAAGTGTGGGGACACACACACACACCCCACTTGCTCACCCAGGCCAGGGCATGCTTTACTTTAAACTTATGTTATCCAATTAAGGAAGCATAATTTCTCCTTAAAAGTTCAGAGAGCCTCTTTACAATCCAGACATTAAACCAAGACATTTGACCACAGTTGCTTGCATTTAACAAGTTCACAAACTAGTTCAGACATGTTTATTACTCGTAGTGAATATGTGAATATGCCAATGTGAATTTACATTTTTATTTGCAGGAGACAGTACATGGTCGTAATTTTATGGCCACATTTCTTCTTTGTAAAAATTGGCTACAGATATGAATACCAAAGCACATTCTTGGATTTTACTTTAGTGTATAATATGGAAGATTATAAAGGAAAGCTTAAGAATCACTACCCAGGGTAGATTTTATCA
The DNA here is from genome assembly GCA_019843815.1 of Montemys delectorum. NCBI lineage: Eukaryota > Metazoa > Chordata > Mammalia > Rodentia > Muridae > Montemys > Montemys delectorum. The sequence goes on along the minus strand of JADRCD010169322.1, from coordinate 47,848 downwards.
AGGATATTTAAAGGTATGCAGTAACAAGTCAGTAAAGTCAAAGTTGGGTAAAAACTTCAGAATAAATTAACAAAATTAGAACAAAGGTTGTTTGACCACAGTTTACATATTTAAATTGAAGGACAGCTAAGATTCTGTTGTAGGAGAAAGAAGAAAATTAAAGTTGTGCTTTTTGTTCTTTTAAGGCAGGATTTCTAACCCAGACTGTGCTCTAACTTTGATGTAACTGAGGATGGCCTTGTCCTTCTGATCCTCCACCTCCTGAGTAGCAGGAGCCTACGCATGTATCACCAACCCCAGTCCATGTGGAGCTTGGGAACTGAGCTCAGGGCTTCATGGCTGTGAGGAAGGCACTCTATCTATTGGCTGACCTGCATCCTCTTAAGGAATGAAAACCTGGGCTGGGAGGTGGCTCAGTGCTAACTTGTGTGTCATGCAAGCTTGAGGGACCTGATTCCAATCCTCAGGACCTATATAAAAACCTGGCACATGGTAGAAAGGTCTAGGTCTGCAATTCCATTACTCCTACAGACAAGAGGAGAGGGAGAGAATCATTCCAGGAAGCTTACAGACCAGTTTATATAGCGGGCAGAATGGCAGGCAGCAAACAGGCCCTTGTTACAGACAAGGTAGAGGACGTGCTCTGACGCCTGTTCTGTGCTCCTCTCACTTTAGCACTGAAGGTTTCTGGGAGGTTTGGTTTTGTTTAAATTGTCAAATGACTTGCTCAAACATGATCAAAATTCTTTAGTACTACTGACTAATCACTTGAGCTGTAACTATTAAAGGTTGGGAAGTAAGGTCTTGAATCAGTTATATATTGAAGCATTCTCTGAAACACTGCCTTAAATAATAAAATACTTCACGACTGAAGCTTCATTTAAAATCAACATGTAATACTAGAGATTTTTAGTTGAATTGACCATGATTTATCCAGGGACTCTGAAAGGCAGACTGCAGTAAACATGTATGTAGCTTCAGTATTGATTTGTAAAAAAATGACTCCATGAACACATACCTAAATTATGTCTTGTAAAAGGATGAAGGGAACAAAAAGTGTGTGGCTCTGATGCTGAAGGTGTCACATTAAAAAGTAAAAATTTAAAATACATACATACTGTTTGTTTTTCCAAATACATAGATGATGTTTTTTCTTTGTTGTTGTTGACCTATTATCTACTATAAAAAAGAGGCAGCAGTATTCTAAGAGCATGTATTATTAAAATGGTGGAACGGCCAGGCATGACGACACACAACTTTAATGCCAGCACTCAGCCAGGGCTACATAGTCAGATGTTGTCTTTTTAAAAAAAAAGGAAAAAAAGAAAAGAAGTGATTCATGTTATAAAGCTGCAAAAGCCATTCCCACTATATTCCATGTGTTTATTAGCTATTAGATATACTATAGGAAATGAGTAAACATTCCTTATGCTTAATTGGAAAACTTTCCAACAGAAAATGCTCAGTTTAGCATCTAAAGGAATAACACTTGCTTTATTTTTGTATTAACAATATTTTTATATTACAGGCCTTTAGTATATTAAAGTTCATTCTGTCTTCAAATGTGAATACTATTACATTGTGTAACATTATGTGATGTGTGTGTATGACTCACACTAGGTTTTCAGCCTCTTGTCCTTATTACTTTATTTCTATTTCCAAAAAAAACTGAATACATTATCTGATAAAAATTTTCACACTTTAAAAAATACTGTTATAAAAAACTAAGACTAAATGTATCTCTTTATTAGAATGTACTTACATTGCAAAATCATATAAGAACATTTCAGTATGTCCAAACACAGCAACATTTCTCCATTAAGAGTATTCAGATCAAAAGCTCAATTCAAATGCTGTTTTAAATGATTTTAACAGAAACCTCAGAAATGCCATTCAGTAGTCCATGGTCATGAGATACTGCTAATGTTGCAGAAAACATTACTTTTCTATATAATTTGTAAAATGAAAAGTGCTGCAACCTTTACTCCCTGTGTCTAGCAGATGTTTTAGGGTTTGAAGAATGGGTCCCAAAGGCTCATCTATCTGAATGCTTTGTTCCTGCTTGGTGGAACTGTTTAGGAGGATTGATAGAGGGGGAATGTACTAGGAGCTGCCTTTCAATTTTCAAAAAGCCCATGCCTTTTCCAGTTAGCTCTCACTGCCTCTTGGTAATGTCTTGAAATGTGAGCTGTCAGCTACTGCTCCAATGCCATACCTGCTTGGCTGCTGCCATGCCTTCCTCCATTGATGGTCATGGATTCTAACCCTCTGAAACTGTAAGCCCCAAATAAATTCTTTATTCTAGTTGCCTTGGTTGTGGTGTCTTATCACAATAAGCAGACGGTAACTACATGGTAAGCAAATTCCCTAGTTCTTGACCTTTTCCCTTGTTGATGTATTGTTACCTACTGTACAGTGTTGTAATTTGGAATCAGTGCTGGCTCACAGTTTTGGTAGGTGTAATCTATGAAATAGTAGTAAAAGGTTGCTAAGAACTAATGTCTGGATTGAAATTTGAGATGGAGAAAATGAATGAGGCTTCTGCTTTATTAAGTTCTACATTCATGTTAAAGACAGACATACATTTTTAAGAAGCAGAAGATATTCCAGAGGGGAAAAATAAAATGATTACATTTATTAACAAAAAAGGGTACTCTCAGCACTTATTTTTTTAAATATTGGTAAAGGCAGAAGGAAATGTCAAATGTTTCTGAATGCAAACTGCATCTGGAAGTGAAATAAAAGTCCAAACATCACCAGGTATGAGAGAAAACAGGAGGGCTTTCTAAGCAGAAACATGCTATGCCAGGGAAGACTGAACAACCTTAGATGAAGATGCTATCCTTGTAAGGAATATCATTTTCATAATCTAACATGAGCCTCAGGAATGGTGATCAGTCTTCATTATGATTTAATAAGAGAACTGGCTATTGATAAAGAGCATTCTTTTTTTCATTTTCACAGCTGTAATTTTATGGTTCTGGGGGGGAACTTGCCATTTCTCAATATTTTTACTATGAATTGCACTTTCCCCTTAATTTGAAAGTGTTTCTGTGTCTTTTTACTTTGGAACTCCAAAGGGAAACTTCAGGCAGTGAGAAACACGGCTTCGTCAGAGTCCCGGTCCTTGCCGCTGTCTTCGCTGGGTGCATGCTCACCACCACTGGGAGAACGACAGCTCAAATCCTCCACCCCAGACTCTTGATCACTGTTTACTGAAAGATCGGGGTCTGAGCTTTTTAAGTTGTCTTGGGTCAGAATCAGAGCAGAATCTTCATCACCCTGGGAAGGGCTCCTGGATGGGAAGGACTTCATGTTCCCACTGTAATCCTGAGGAGTGTTAGCAGTGCTGTTGTCTGAGGTAGAAAACCCCGAGTGTTTGCTGGGTTCACTTTGCTTACTCTTCACTTTGGTGCCATTTAAGTGGACTTTCTGAATTTTTTCCAGCCTCTAAAAAATAAATAACAACTTTAAGAAAAGTCACAATTTATTCTTACATATGTATTTGCTTATCTTACTGACTCCCTCCCAATCAAGGATAACATTAAGGACAAGAGTCTTATGTCAGTTGAAAACCAGAGGTCATGAACTTCAAAATTAACTGAGAGGCTTGCTTTCTTCACGTGTTAATATAAGAATGGTAGTAAGTGCCTTGATAGACTGCCTACAATGTGAACAATACAATCTGGTTACACTGCCTGAAAGTGGTCCCCCACACTTTTTTTTATGACTATACAATGTGACATAATCATTTGCATCGTATTAACTTTTTTTCATTTTTGAAACATTTGTTTTACGCATATAGATATTTGCTTGTACATAAGTCTGTACACCATGTGTGTGCCTGGTACCTGTGGAGGTCAAAAGAGGCTGTTGAATCCCTTGGAATTAGAGTTACAGACAATTGTAAGCTGCCATTTGAGTGCTAGGAATTGAACCTGGGTCTGGTGGAAAAGTTATCTGCTGACCTACCTACCTCTCCATCCCCTAGATATGCTTTTGTAAGAAAGATTGATGTATCTCATCAAAACAGAACTCGCAAGAAAATGTATCATTTCAAAGTGTGTAATTTAATTCCTCCTCCTAGAGTTGCATTTTGTGTCAAGTCTCTTATAGTATGTACCATTTTTTGGTCTTCCTGTGTTCATATATCAGTAGTTCACTGCATCTTAGGGCTCAATTACATTCTTATACATGTCTAGACTGTTCCTCCACCAGGTCATTGCAGGCTACTCCAAATATGTTTCACCTCAGTGATCTTTCATATAAGTAGGGGAGTGTGTGAAAATTCAGCCTTACACATTAGAAGCATTCCTAAGAGTTTTTAGTTTTAGTGCAGAAGAACTGTGCTGGACCTTAGGAGGAACACAATGAATCTAGATGCAGCCATAGCACATCTGGAGATTGTAACACGGGCAGAGTTCTTATAGCCATTTCAGAAAGGTAAGATGGTTTTGAGAGAAAAGGCACAGGAAGTACTGTAACAAGACTGAAAAAGCACAGCCTGGACCTTGCAGTGATTAGAAAGCCACAAAGGCAGAGGCAGAAAATGGAAGTTAAATGGGGAGCACTGGAGATGAGAAACGGATTATGATGCGTTATGGGAAAATCTTGAACACTAAGCTAAGAAACTTTAGCTATTTTAAAGAAATAAAGCAACATTTACTATTAAGGTACTTTTGATATTCTATATATCTTGTTTCTAAACTTTACAAATTTTCAGTCAAAAGAATTCTGTAATAAGCAGGATCCTAAGATATAGAAAACTGGATGTATTTGTTGTGAAAAATAAATTGGCCTCCAAAACTATAAGTTTAATGTGCGGCTCATTTCAATTCTCTGAGTTCATACTTCAGTCCAAGGTCTCAGCTCTACTACTGCCTCTAGTCACGTGGGGCATGTGGATATGTGGATTTTAAGATATTACACTCAGGTACCAGGACTCATTATAAAGTAGTGACCTTGCTGCACACAGAGATACTTCTCCAGTGATGTACAGCATTGGGTGCATGAATGTAAGTATGTACCCCACATGCACTCAATGTCTGAAGATTAGAAGAAACATCAGATCCCCTGAACTGTAGTTACCTATAGTTGTGAGCCACTATTGGGTATTGCGAACCAAAATCAGTTATTCTCTGAGAGTAGTACTCTTAACCACTAAGCCATCTCCAGCCCCATCTCATTCTATTTAAAACATTGATTTTTAACTTGAAAATACAAGTTCCAAACACTGGGAATTTATAGCCAGTTCTTGGGCAAGTGACTCTGAGGTAGAATATGATGAATGGGGCAGAATGAATAATACTCACTGAAGATGGAGGGAGCAAGTAAGAAATGCATTTATGCATAACACAATGTCTCTGCCCAATAATAAAAATTACATAGACAATCTCAGCTATTTACATATCAATGCAGTATTAAGATGTAATTTTAAAAATAGAGCAGCAGGTTTCAATTCATTTGAATACATCCATTTTGCCTTTTTACATTTTCATGAGTTTTGGGGTTTTTAAAAGAAAACTTAAAAAAAGAAAGATGGTGATGGGAAAAATAAAATGTACTGACCAGTAACATATTTCTACAAACTGAAGTGAGCCAAAAAGATGACTGAACAGTGTTGGTTTGGGCTTCATTGTCTGGGTGTTGACCCACTGACTTAAAAATGGCTCGTGCTACATTTATGTTCTAGATCTTGAGGTAATGCTCAAGAAATGGGCACAGGAAAATATAAACAGTAGCAAGACTCTTACTTCTTGTAGGGACTCCAGTTCTTCCTCTAGCTGCTGGGACTCCTCCTTCACAGCCATGAGGTAATCCGTAACAGACTGTCGAGGCTGCAGCCCCTTCTCAAAGCGGTTATACATCCCATTCCAGAACCTGGAAGGAAGGACAGCACACATCCTAATCTGAGAGCCTGCAATCCCAAGTCTTGTCTTCAGGATCACAGCCCAACAGCAAGTTACAGCAACTACTACAAGTAATGATTTCAGGTTGACACTTTTTCTAGGGTAGGTAAATTCTCTTAGGGAGTAAGTTTATATTAATACTAAGTTAGAACATACATAATTGTTTTTCTATAGTAAACTGAAGCAGCAACTTTTATCATTGGAACTTGGAAGATTTGTGATTACATATTTAGAATTCCAGCTGGAAAGAAAATCTGACCGTTATACTTACAACAGCTTTGACTTTATTACCACAGAAACTGACATTTGTATTTTCAATAAATCTGTCCTAGACAGTAAAACATTATGGAATGCAAATGGAACAAATCGTCAAGTGCTGGGGGTATCTTTAGGCCTATTAAAAAGTGCCTTGAGGGCCAGGTACCTTATTTAGCTGCAGCACATAGAACAGTGCCTGAGCCTCAGTAAAGTAGTTTTAACCTTTAGTTATGGGCTATTAATGAATTAGCTGTGATACAAATAACTGCAGCGTGTCTTGTTTAGTCTTAAAAAGTGCTCTTTTGTACAAGCCGTGGAAGCATTTTTGATACAGGATTAGTATTCTGCTATGCTGTCAAATAATATTGAAGGAACTAAGACTGATACACACAGTGTGTCCAACTGTTGGATACAGGAATGGAATGACTGAGAGCATGCAGTAGACATTTTGTATATCTTCTCTAGAACCCGTGAAGGCCACCTTGCTCTCCCCACCCCAGTACCATCTTAAAATCAATGGTTTCCATAAGCAAAGATTTCCACCAAACTTGTGCTTCAAATTCTACTTCTACAGGACTTGATTTTCTTTCCTCCTTCATTTCCTTTCTTACATTTTAAACAGTTACCATGATGGGAACTTGTATTGTTAAAGGCCTATAAAGCATCAATTTCTTCTTTTTCTTTTTTTCAAAGATTTATTTATTTATTATATGTAAGTACACTGTAGCTGTCTTCAGACACCCCAGAAGAGGGCATCAGATCTCATTTCGGATGGTTGTGAGCAACCATGTGGTTGCTGGGATTTGAACTCAGGATCTTCAGAAGAGCAGTCAGTGCTCTTACCCGCTGAGCCATCTCTCCAGCCCCTAAACATCAATTTCTAAAGGGAATTTCACATGTATAGCAATGCAGAGAGAAACAGCTCTGCCAGAAATGCCACCATCAGATAGCCAAGCATCTTCCATGGTGGGTTTTATGTCCAGCAAAACCTTGAAGCTCTTTTTTTCGTATACTCTGGCCTCTGAGTGTTAAGTCATTACCAGTTGCAAACCACAAACTGCAAGACTGACTTACTTATAGGTGAAGTTGCACGGAGCTGTAGGCAGATGAAGGCTCCCCTGGGTCTGACTGTGGTCAGCTCTAAACAGAGGATTGAGGTAGTCAGCTCGATTCTTCCACAGGTTGGACCACAAAGAGTAGGTTCTTTCTTGAATCCTGTTATTTCAAAGAAAGGCAAGAAATGACCAATTTTGGTTCTTCTAAATAACAAGTATTTTACATTAAAGCTAGAAAAGAATTAGTATAGCAGTGACATTGCTACTGGCCATTGGCTTCTTGGCATGGTACAAAAACATTCTTATAATTGTCTCCATACCACTACTATTTGTACTAGCCTTGACAAAATGTGTGGTCATTTTGAGTACTTAAAGAAAAGTTTTATTTAATCCACAATTCCTGTATGTCCTATTTTCTGGATGAAGAGATAAATGAATGGAAAGTAGTCTCTCCAAATCTCACAGCTAGTTAATGGATAGCCAATCCTAATGGTAGCTGCCTGGCTTTTCTTAGTACAACAAACCACAAACTATCCAGAAAAACAAATGAAACTAAAGGATATGCTCTGCTGTGTGTACATTATTACTCTTGTATGTTGTGGTTTCATCACAGACTAGCATTCCACCTCAGGAATCCTCCTTCAGGAACTGTGAACCCTTTTTCCTTTTCCCATTTTCATTGTATGAAGGAAGCAGGAGGTTGTGTGTGGGCATCCATGTGTATGGGTAAATGTATGTAGGTGCACGAGGACATGAGTGCATGTCAAAGTAGAGGCTTGTAATTGATGTCAAGAATTTTCCTTACCTGTTCTACCTTGCTCATTGAGGTAGGCCCTCTCAATCAGACCCCACCTCACAGTTCAGTAGCCAGCTGCTCTAGGGAAGTATATTACAAACAAAAGTTTGGGAAATGGATCCCAAACTCCATTCCTCCTGTTTGTGGCAAACATTAACCACTCATTCATCTCCCAAATGCCGTTTGTTTTTTGAGTAAGGATCTCTTACTGAACCGAGATCTAAAAGGATCTGTGAGTGTCTACTTCCCAGCACAGGGATTCTAAGCATACTAACCAAACTGGAGAGATGGTTGGCTAAGCAGTCCTTTCAGAGGACCCAGGTTCAGTTCCTGTCACCCACATGATGGCATACCTCCCTTCACTTCAGTAAAGGGGTATCCAGTACCCACCCTGACCTCTGCTTGCATCAGAGATGTGTACAGTGTACATTCTTACATCTAGGCAAAACATACACCTAAAATAATAATAATAAATCATTTATAAGAGGCAAAACATACACCTAAAATAATAATAATAAATCATTTATAAGAGTGCTGGTACACATAACACAGTGTTTGTTTTGAAATGTGAGTTCTGGGAGTTGATCTTAGGCTCCCATGCTTACACAGGACGTACTCTGTGAACAAGCATGGACTGTGTAGAAATCATACCTGATGTTTCATAGAACAAAGCAGCAGCCACCACAAAAAAAGTCATTTTCTATTCCACTCCAGATGGCACAAACCTGAAATCTACTTGATTTGAGCTCATCTTTTCTACAATGAAACCATATGCCATACACAACACAGTATAGTTAAAAGCATCTTCATGCTATAAGTACTTCAAAAAGTTCTTTAATTTACACTTCTTAAATCACCTTAATTTATAGTGTTATTTGAGATTCCACATTTCAGATAGTATTAGTTCTGACTAATGCAACACAGTTTTAATCTAACCTGGCTGGAGTTGTCAAGTGTGGTGGTACTCGGGTGCAAAGGTCATGAGTTCCTATTTTCTATACCATAGGCTAATACTGTGACACTCCATGTCAACTAAATCGAGGGTTTGGAGGAAGTAAAAGGCACTATATAGGATCTACTTGAATGAAAATGTCTTTATAATTAAACTCATCAGCTGCTATGTGCACTGAATATACTCAATAAAAAAAAAATCAAACTAAAAATCTAATGGCCTCAGTTTCAAATATGCTTTTCCATTTAATTTGAAGTTTTCATTATCTCTATCAAATATGCTTAACATTTTTATGACAAAATTAATTTCTTTAATTCGAGACGTTTCCTTTAATTATTAGTGTCAAGTTTTCTCACCTATCTGATTCAGACAGAAATCACAGGACAAAGTGACTACATATTTTTGTGAGCTGGTAACATTTAAACCACTTATGAAATGATGTCAGGAATAGGAAAAGAATGTAGAATAATTTTATAACTCAATTATGTAGTTCTCATAATTATGAAAATCTATATGGAACTCCCAGTTACCAAAATCATTAAAAATTGGACACCAAAACTTACTTGAGTTCTCGTCTCTCCTTCTGGCTATTACATAGGAAATTTCCAAACTGGCAGGAATAAACATGATGCTGAATGTGAATCAAAAACCTCTCGTTGAATTCAAAGGCACAAGGGAACTGTTCCATTAACTGCCAGACACACTCAATGAACTGGTCGATAACTGGCGAGATTTCTTTTGGGTCACCATCTAAGTTGCCATATCTATAAAACAAAGTATTCTACACTTTATAACAGGAGTTTTTTTGTTAATTTGCAATGATTATCATAAAAGCAACTTTAATATCTAACTAAATTATAAAAATTTAGGATGAAATAGGATAATAAACTTTAAGATTCCAATTAGAAGATAAAGATTGTAATGAAAGTCTGGATAGAGAAGAGAATATGTGAGACAGAAAACTTTTCCTGGACAAATAATATTTTTTTTAATTCAGATTTACTTTTGAAGTTTGTTAAGTTGATACAGAAGCAATTTTAAAGGAACCTCTAGGTTTCTTAACATTTGTGTTACTAGACGTAAAGACTATTTCTTCAGCAGAACTGACCATGGATCCCACATTACAGTGCTCCCACTCACATTTCTCCAATGAGACTGCCAGTGAATGACTTTTAAAAATAATCCTGGGTCTCATCCCCAGCCCTGTAGCACCCTGCTTAAAGGTGCCTCTCCTCACATCTTACTTACATTCTCTGGGGACTCTGCTGAACCTTGCTGTGGAGCCAGCTTGTCCTCTCTCCTGTGGACATCTCAGCTCTTCCCTTCATGTCCCATTACAATTCCCATTCCTCTGTGTCAGCCCCTGATGCCTGGAAGCACTCTCTCCTTAGGACACCCCAGTGGCCATTTCTGATAGGGTCTTTGGTAAGGAACTCATATTCCTGTCCTCCATTAGGACCTCCCTCTCCTGTAATAACCTACTTGCACGATCTGGTCTCCTGGTCACACCTCCTGTGCTCTGTGCGCTGTGGACCCCACTTCTAGTTGTGAACAGGGTCCTCTTAGCTCTTCCTAAAGCTCCTCTCAGCCCTTTCTCCTACCCAGTTCAATCCTTTCTGCCATGCCTAGACTTGCACAAGCACTCTACCAAGCAACACACAGCCACACTTTCCTAAGAACTAAAGAAGACAACAGAAACCAAGGAACAAAACACTCACCAAACCAAGACAGTTCCAGGTGTTGGCACCTAGAATTACAATCATTCCACACTCAGAAGCCTAGACACCAGTATAAAAACAGTAACATCCAAGACAGTATGTCTCCCCTAGTGCCCAGCAACCATGTCACAGCATAGTTCATATTTCAACATAGCTGAAGCACAAGGAAAAAAAAACCTTAGAATATCCTTTATGAATATGATCAAAGTCTTTAAAGAAGTGAATAAATCCCTTAAGTCTGTGAAATCACAAACAATGGGAAGAAATGAACAAAAGAGTTGGAGCCAGGAAGTAGAAATAGAACAATAAAGAACACCCAAACTGCAGGATATGTGGAAATGAAAAAATTAAGGGCCAAGTGGTGGTGGCACATGCCTTTAATCCCAGCAGTTAAGAGGCAGTTGCATCTCTGAGTTTGAGGCCAGTTAAGTTCCAGGACAGCCAAACCTACACAGGGAAACTCTTGTCTGAAAACAAAATTTAAGAGCTCAAGCAGAGGCTAGCTTTACCCAGAGAAATTGAGATAGAAGAAATCTCAGACATTGAAGACAAGATAGAAGAAATGAATACCTTGGTCAAAGAAAATGTTAAATCTAAAACAATCCTGGCACAAAGCATCCAGAAAACATTATAAAAAGATCAAGTCTATGAATAATAGAAATAGAGAAAGAAGAAACCTAGCTCAAAGGCACGGAAATTATTTTCAACTAAATCATAAAAGAAAATGCCCCTATTTTGCAGAGGGAGTTGCCCATCAATGTACAAAAAGCATATAGAACACAAAATAGCATGGAGTAAAAAGTAATTAACTCCCCATGGCACAAAATATAACACTAAACAGAACAACAACAAAAGAAAAGCTATAAGGGTTAAAGACCCAGTAACATCAAGGCAAACCTATTAGAATAACACCTAACTTCTCAATGGGAGAATGTCCAGATCATCTGGACAGATGTTCTATAAACCCTAAGAGACCACAGATGCCAGCCCAGACAACTATACTCAGAAAAACTTTCAATCAAAATAGGTGGAAAAAAAAGACATCCTATAATAAAAACAACCAAACATAAACAGTATCTATCTGCAAATCCTGTCCTACAGAAAGCACTAGAAGGAAAACTTCCATCTAAAGAAAACCATACCCCAAAAAGCACAAGGAGTAAGTAATGCCAGAAGAACAAATCAACACATCACAATGGAATCTTACAAGACAGACCGGCACCTACACCCTAGTGACTCGAGTACAGGAAGGCACTCTATATGCTACCAAAGGAGAAATGAACATCAAGCCAGCTACAAGCCATCTGATTTACAATGATGTCCTACCTGCAAGATAATGCTGGTGCAAGAGTGTCACAAAACTTTTAAGAGTCACCAACCAATATCTGATGTGATTTAAGGCCCACTCCATGAGATGGAGCCCATACTGAACACTGCCTGGGTAACCACACTCCTGAGACTGGATAGCCCAGGAACCTAGAGTAAAACCAAATACTACTCTTCTACTAAAAGAACATAATAAAATAACACGCAATGGCATCCGATTGTAATTATAGATCACTATTTGCTCAGCCATCATCAACAAAGCTCTCTTCTGCAGCAGAGACAGCAAAAAATGCAAAAACCCACAGCCAGACAATATGCAGCGAGCGGGAGACCTTAGAACACTCAGCTCTAAATGGTATGTGTCCCAGCAGAAAGAGTATAAGAACTAGAGGGTTTGGAGTTCAACCAAGAAAACAAGGAAGGCCCTCTAAATCATTATGGTGCACATATGAATGTACTGAGACTAAGGCAGCCGCTGCCAGGTGGGACTCTAGAGCTAAAAGAAGTGGGTACAGATTCCTATTCCTAATCCCAAGTATCTCCAGCTGATGACCACTTGCAAATAGAAATTTAAGTGTCATACAAGGGAATCCCATTAGGGAAACAAACTACTCTTAAAGGCACGCTGAGTGTCCAGCAGTAGAAAACAAACAACTGCATCATTGGAAGCTCTTTGTCTCTTAATGTCACCTCGGGGCTTTTTCTTTTTCTTTTTTATCTTTTTAATTTTTTTATCTTTTATTTTTTTTTTTACTGAACAGGTTTTTATATATTATAGCTTCTGGTTTTGTATTTTTATAGATTTTTGAGTGTGCAAATGAGTAAGTCTCTATGAATATATCTGTTTCTTGTACATTTTCATAGGCTCTTTTCCTTTTATTTATTTGTTTTGTCCTATTTCACTGTGTTTATTTTTTGTTTTATCTTCTTCTGTTTTATTACCATCCCTTTGAAACCTGTTTGTTTTCTAATGAAAGGTAGAAAGAATGTAACCAGGATATGGTATCTTAAAAATAAATCTATTTATAATAAAAGAAAAAAATATTGCTTACCTATGATTAAATTTATGTCCAAAGGAAATCCAGTCCTTTTCAATTAATACCTACACACACACAAAAGGATAAAATATCATGGAAGCTTGTAAGGGAAATATAAGAGAAGCAAACTGATAAAAAAGGACTGTGTTACTAGGAGCAGAAGAAACTCCCACATGACTGAGAATAGGCTATCCAACAGGAGAGTGTTCATTAGTATAAGAGCACTTGATGCTCTTCAGAGGACACAGTTTCAGGCCCCAGCACCCATATGGCTCCTCACAACTGTCTATCCCTCAGGTCCACATGCACATACATACTTGCAAGCCTCTTATATAAAACAATAGTAAGTAAATCTTAAAAGAACCACATTATCCAGAATGTATCCAGAATGAAGGCCTTCTATATGAAAATTAAAAGGCATGTGTAAGACTGCAGTAACCAGAGTCCTCCTGTGTGACTGTGCTTGCTGTCATCTTGTTGGTTTGACAGCCATCATTACCATCATTCCAGAGAAGGGTAGTACAGATGAAATGTTCTCCAGAGGGCAAGTCTCAAAGAGTACTTCATGTCCCTTTCTCTCTACTCTTAACCTCATCTGTTAACCAACATGGACTGCTGTTTTCTTTTTAACAAATGGTTAATGAAATAATACGGAATGACTTCATTAATATCACTCCTTAGAATTGACGTCTGCCCTTGGCAACTCTAAATGCCTTCTATAAGTGTAATGGCTTCATGTGGGACGATTCCTGTGTAGGAAAGAAAAACTCATGGAATTCTGTACAAAGGAAACTTGATGCTCTCAACTAAGCAAAGGCATCTAGTCTGCTCAGGATTACACTGAGGCTGGGACATTCATCTCTCATTTGCCTAAAGTAGTATGTTCTGAAGAAATGGCCTGCCTCTTCTGCCTTGTCCCCAGGGTAACAGCTGACATGACTCACGAAACCAGTCCAGTGATACAGAAGGATTTTTTTTGTGGAGTTCCTGTCAGCCTCTGTCCCAAGCAGATTCAGGATCTACCGAAGTACTGTCTATCAAATTATAGTCAAGAGGCAGGTACCAGGTCACCTAGTCACCATAAACCCCTACTGTCATTTGAAGGAATTCTGCCAGCTCATCCGTAACATCATATCCCAGACTACTGCAGCTAAAGTTAAAGTCAAATTGTGATGTATACCCAGTCCAGCTCTCAAGATGTGTTCCCAATTCCAGCAAAGACAAAAAACACTAAAATTCAATACTATCATCCAGTTCTGTCAAGGACCACTTAAAAAATAGGAACTTAGGAGTGAATGTTGTTTCCTTTTTTTCCTCCCAAGAACTACTTGTATGTACAATACTGAATTTTTTCCAAATGTTTTTTTCTCATGTTTTCTGTTGATATAGTCATACCCCAACTTGAGATACTTAGGAGCATATTATATATACAAACCATTATTTTCCAAACTTTTAAATATATTTTAAATTGCTTCTGAATTCACACCTAGGAGCACTGAACTAAACTAGTTTTAACATCTTCAATATTAATGTATTTCAAGCCTGTTCAATTTCTCCCCTTTAATCAACCTTGCTGATGTACTAGGAGAAGAATAGTGCTGATTAGACAAAAAACAAGATTCTAAGAATAAAGTGCACTGCTGGTCAAGGCTCTGCCTCACTCAGGAAGGCTCTCGCCAGACTCACCATGAATCCTTTCAGAGTCCGGTAGTAAGGGTCCAGCAGCAGGCTTGCCACCGAGCATACCTGGGCCGTTCTGTCCCAGCCGTCAGAACAGTGGACAAGCACACTTGCCCCTTCCTCTGAAACTGCCTGAAATGACAGAGTCACTGTGACCATTAGGTTTGGCCACAGACTAAGGGAACTTGGAATCAGCACTTAGGCCCAACCTTCTCAGAACTAGTGGACAAAGCTTTTCTTTCTCATTACATATAAAAGCCAACATTCAAATCACTACAAATCAACAAATGTACTAAATACAAGTGTATGCATATGCAACATATCTTCATAACCTGTCCCCAGCTCACCTGAAACACAAGTTAAGTCTTACTGAAATTCTTTTCTAAAAAGGAAATGTACATAGATTCTAATTTATCAAATTATGAAGTTAGAGATAAAAGAAAAGGCCAAGTAATATGTTCAGAGGAAGAAATGATAAAGACTATGTCAGGAACTGTATGAAAGAGTTTCTACCTGTTCTCACTTATATGCATCTTCAGCTGTCTTGTACTGGGAAATATAGTGATTATATAGCATTTATCGCTAACTGAAATTATACTTTTGTTTATGTGTGTGTGTCACTTGTATAAGAGACTTGACTTCATACTGCTTACTACTGCCTCGAAGGCACAATGCCAGGTACTTAAACAAGGATGAATAGCTAACAAATGGCATCATCGGCACAAAGATATGGTTCTCTTTAGGCAGAAATCTAAGAGGAATTTATTTATAGAAAACTCCCAATATCATAATAGAATCACTAAATACTTTACATTAAAACATTTTATATTTAAAAAACAAAACAAAACAACTAGTTTCCATTAAAGTTCCAACAAGGTCCTTCCAATGGTAGAATGGAATCTGTTAGCTTTTGCTTAAGTCATAACTGAAAAGCAGGATCTACTGAATATAAGCTAAGCCCCTATCACTGAGGTGATTCCCATGGAGTTGTACAGTCTCCTATAGAAAATTCTTTCCTCTACTCAGGATTAAATCTATGAAAGAGAATATTCTGGAAATATTTTAGCATTTTACTACTGTGTTAACACACAGTTATCTGCCCACTGTATTCATTCACAAAATCATTTTCACCACATGAGGTCAGCAAAGCCTGCTACCCATGTGTGAATACAGGATAGCCAATAGAAAGAGCCCTAGCTTCATGTCTAATCCCTTAACCTTTTTTCTATGCATTCACAAACCTTTGCAATGAAGATCCCTGCATCCATGATGGCTTTGATGTGCCTTAGCCAGCCTGAGTTCTCCAGCCCCCACAGGAAATCACTCATAGAGGGAGATTTAAGTTCACACACTGTGAGAAAAATCATGTTACAAACATGAAATTAAGGCAATCTCTCATTCTACATGACCATACTTTAGAGTGATTTGTTAGCTTTAGTAGATAGTCTAGCTAGTCAATGATTATCCAAGTTTGTAAAATTAGACTCTATTGAATCACTTCAAATAAGGCTTTAAATGTTTTTTCTCTGATCATGAGACACACTGAATCTATTCTGAGAATCCTAATAGTAATGAAAATCATTGACTGCTGCCATTGCAGAAGTCCAGCAGAGTAACCACTTACCTTCTGGTGAGGATATTACAGTTGTGCAGCACTTGCCTTAAGAATACTTGGGGGGGGGGAGGGCATCATCACAATGCTGACTCTAGCAATTAACCAATTACAATGGTTCACCACCTCAATGCTTTACATTAGGACTGTTGTAAGAACTCACAATGGAATAATCCTAAAAGCATTCCCTACATGGAAATCATACAGCTCCTTCTGCCAGCAGCCTACTTGTGTACAGAACGAGGTCTATACCTTTGCTCCCAGCCCCGGGCATCAGGCCCTTTGACTAAAAGAAAAGCTAGAATCCCAATGATATCTATCTTTATACATCCAAAGCAGGTATAAAGGACCTTCTAAAGCATTATCAACAAGAAATGGTGATGTCAAGAACTCATCTTGTATTTAACACAAGAAACTAAAAGCTTTAGAGCTAATGGTCTATGTATTTCCATCACAGCACTTCAAACCTTACGAGTATCCATGGGTACAAAAACCTCTCAAGCCTTACAGATAAAACCGGGATCATTAAATAGTAACCTATGGTTTTATTTGAGCTTAAGTATATTCTGTGATGTTCTCATCCATGTAGTAAACATACAAAGGCCAGGGTGCTCTGCTTCCTACTTACTCACAACTGTCAGTAAGTGCTGTAGTGCTGTGTGATCTGACACTTGTTATTCATCCCCTTGAGCCTCAGTTTCTTCAGTCTTTTGGGTTTTTTTGGAGATAATTTAATCTCTTCTTCCCTTTCCTCCTTTTAAATGTCCCCATATACCTCTCTCCGTTCCCCTTCAAATTCATCACCTATTTCTCACTCACTGTTACTGCAAGTGTGTGTGTGTGTGTGTGTGTGTGTGTGTGTGTGTGTGTGTGTATTCCTAAGAACAACCCTTTATGTCCATTCAATGTTACCTGTATTATTTTTTAGAGCTGACTGTTTAGTATTGAATAACCAACAAATGTGTATGCTCTTCAGGGGACGGAGGGAGACCACCTCTCCTACTCCCAGCTTTTCTCGGTTGTCTATAGTTCTATAGTTCTTTGTGTACCGCTGAGGCCCTGTGGACTTCTCCTTGCCGGTCTGGCATGGTCATTGGTGCCATCCTTGTTCAGCCCACGTTTTGGCGGTCATGCTGGTGAGACCTTATGGGTGTAGCTTCTGATGTTACTAGATGACATATCTCACAGCAAACTCCCTGATCCTCTGGCTCTTAAGATCTTTCTGCCCCGTCTTCTGCAGTGGTCCTGAGCCTTGGGTATATGAGTGTTAAAGCAGAGATGTACTTTCAAAGTTAAACTCCCACATTCAACTTTAGGTCTTTGAAAATACTGTGCATATGGGAACATGTGGAAATTGTTAATGACAACATTTAATTCAGCAGATGCCTCCTGCCATGTATCCGATAACAAGAATTTCACTCTGACTTCCTGTAAAAGAGCCACACAGAAAAACCATCAGCAGTTAAACTCTTAACCACACACACACACACAAATAACACTCAGATTCCCAGCACAAATATGAATTAAGAATGCTGTTTTGGGCTGGCGAGATGGCTCAGCGGTTAAGAACACTGACTGCTTTTCCGAAGGTCCTGAGTTCGGATCCCAGCAACCACATGGTGGCTCACAACCACCCGTAATAAGATCTGACGCCCTCTTTTGGTGTGTCTGAAGACAGCTACAGTGTATTACGTCAGAGCGAGCAGGCCGGAACAAGTGGGGCCATCCTGAATTCAATTCCCAGCAGCCACATGATGGCTCACAGCCATCTGTACGGCTACAGTGTACTCATACACATAAAATAAATAAATAAATAAATAAATAAATAAATAAATAAATCAATTTAAAAAAAAAAAAAAAAAGAATGCTGTTTCATTGGAGCTCAGGGAGATGGTCAACCAGGAAAGTCCCTGCCTCCCAAGCCTATGGACCTGAGTTCAGATCACTAATATCCAAATTAAGACCTGGGCATGTTGGTACATGTCTGAAACTCTGGTACTCAAAGGAGAGGGAAGAAGACAGGAAGATTCCTGGAACTTACTAGCAAGCTACTCTAGCCAACTGGTAAGCCTGGGTTTAGAAACCCTGTCTTAAAAACTAACTTGAAGAGTACTAGAGAAAGACAGCCAATGTTAATATCTGAGCTCCAACCATGTATACACATGTATACACATGTACATTGTGCACATACATACTACATACATACATATGTACACACACACACACACACACACACACAAGAATAAATAATGGTTCACCAGGATGCAAGCATTATGCAGACAGTAAAGCTACTCTGTATAAACACAGGTACAAGCTATCAAACATTTAGACAAAAATATAGAGTGTACACAATAACCTAATGGAAATTTTGGGCTTTAAAGTGATACTACTGTGTCAGTTTAAGTATACAGATTGTAACAAATGTGTCTCCCAGTTAGAAATGTGTCAGTGAAGGTGCAAAGATTGTCACAAATGTGCCACTGTGGTAAGGAACTTTCCAAAAGGGTAGTATTCAGACTGGAAGGCTATACGTGTGGGGTGCTAAGTATGTGGGCAGGATATACAGGTGGGGAAGTTTATATATGAGAAGGCCAAGCATGTTGAAGTCTATGCTTGTGGGTAGCTAGACAGAAATCTCTATCTACTGTATAGTTTTGCTGTGAACCTACAAATGCTCAGAAAACAAAACAAACAACAACGACAACTTTAAAAAATGACCAGGCACCTCAGCTGGCACTTTATATGAGCTATTCCCTCCCCTCCAGCACTCCTAACAACAAAACCCCTGATCTAACCACTGATCGTTGGTCATTCATCTTCCAGTATCAACACATGGGCAATGTGTGGCGTAACCCACACAAACAAAAACCAGACATGACTGGAAAAATCCCAGGGAACATATTAATACTAGAAAGGAACTATACCCTGAGTCATTGGCCTCGGCCCTTAGTGACACTCCAGGGTAATGCAGGTAATGCACATGCTGGGTGAGGGGAATGCGGAGAGAGCAGCAGGTACTGCGGGAAGGGGAAGCAAAGGGTCTGCACGCACACACACACACACACACACACACACACAC
>JADRCD010169322.1:16757-28026 GCA_019843815.1 Montemys delectorum | reverse complement strand
CGCGCACACACACGCGCGCGCACACACACACACACACACACACACACACAGTACTCCCAACAGACCCTGTATAAAGAAGGAGGGATCTCAGAAACCAAGTCATAATGGCTAAGATTATAGGAATAAAAAAAAAAAAAAAAAAAAAAAAGCCTTGGGAAGAACAATGAAAGAAGGGATGGCAGAGATAGAAAACCGTAATTTGTAAGTTTCTGTTTTGTTAGAAACAGAATTTTTCAGGATTTTAAAAACCTTTCTACAAATAAGAATTTTTTTAAAAATCAAAATCTATTTCTAACTAGAGAAGCTGTGAAAAACCAAACCAAACCAAACCAAACCAAAGGCTCCAGCATTCTGTGTCCCAGCAGCAGCTAAGCAGGCCGACTCCTCTGCATCCTTCCCAGGAAGCTGTTTCATCTGGGCGCTCACAGCCTCTCTTCTGGATGGAAAACTTTATCTCACTATGTGTGGGCATTCTTCTCCCAAGTTAAATTACACCTAAATTTAAGCAAATATCTGCTCAATTTATTTATAATTGCTAGTGTCTTCAGCTGGAAGTATCTCACATTAGCTTAATCTGAGGTTTGTGTTTTATGTGAACTAAACTGTCAGGCACTCTTGTGTTCAAATTTCAGTTCTTCCCTGCCTCACTTTGCAGCCACCACAGCATAGCTAGCTCCATCAGGGCTTTACAGAAACACTAATAACAATAGTAAAACTCAGATGCTTTTCTAAGTACCTTAACGAGCTTTCCACTCTAACTATGGGAAAGCACTAGTATTAGTCTCCTATGTTGAGTGTGGAAGCAGTGCAAAGAAGGGTGGACTTGGTCTACACTCTATCGGTTTAGATGGCACAAGAGGCTGGATCGTCTGGCTCAGATTACATGGTCTTCACTGTGGCCTCTCAATGTCAGATCTCCTTCATAATTCAAATGAGAGCCAGTAGAAGTTCTGCGGATCACATGTCTTAAGCCCTGCACTGAGGTACTGCTCGCCACTTTTCCCATGAATCTATCACCAATGCCTGAAACATTGATCAATGGGAAGGAATTGAAGATCCATTTATAAACCCACACTTTTTTTTTCCCTAGGTATGCGCCACCACTGCTGGGCGATGATGCACACTTTTTTTTAATTTAATCATTTATTATATGTAAATACACTGTAGCTGCCTTCAGACACTCCAGAAGAGGGCATCAGACATCATTACAGATGGTTGTGAGCCACCATGTGGGATTTGAACTCAGGACCTTTGGAAGAGCAGTCAGTGCTCTTACCTACTGAGCCATCTCACCAGCCCTAAACCCACACTCTTATTGCTTGCTAATTTTGACAAAGAGGCCAGCAATACACATAAGAGAAAATGTATCTTCAACAAATGGTGCTCATCAAACTGGATAGCTACTCATAGAATAACCTACATCCTTATCTCTCACCCTGCACAAACCAATGAAATGACTCAGAGACTTCAATATAATATCTATGATACCTGGATGTGCCAGAGGAGAACACTGGGAATATGCTTCAACTTATAGACATAAAAAAGGAATTTCTGAACAAGGGCCCAGTAGCACAGAACTGATAAATGAGACTATGAAACTAAAATACTGCTGAACAGAGGAGGAACATCATCATTCAAGTAAAGAAGGAGCTTATAGAACAGGAAAAAAACACTTTGTCAGCTATACATCTGGCAGAGGGTTAATGTATCTCTCAACCTTCATTAGAGGCACTTTTCTATGTAATAGATGGCAATTAACATTTGGTCAATATCCAGAATATAAGATACTGAGCATTCAGGGTATGCTGAGCGCCCCCCCTCCCACCACACACACACCCGGCTCAGGGATCCTCACAGAGGAGGAAAGACTACATACAAGGAGCAATGAATGGCAGTGGATGACTAGAACAGTACTGATTTCTGCATCAACAGGACCGCAGCACGTATGAACTCAGAGCATGCACAAGACATGCACAAGCTCAAGGCTGACAAAATCCCAGCATAGTATGAGGGAGGTGGTGTCCCAAAGCCCCACAGCTAGCTGAGGAGCTATGGCCGTTAATTACTGCTGGGAAAGTAAGAGGGAGAGTCAGCTTTCTTCAAAGTTGTGGCCTCTGACAGGCCAGTAGATAGTCTTATACCTACGCATATACTGCCATCACTAAGGGGACACACTGGCTTTTAACATAAAAAAACAAAATGATATTGGGAGGGAATATGTGGTGGTGACAAAGCAGAAGCCAGACAGGAAGGACTGAGTGGGTGATGGTCTTGATTCAAACACACTATATGCATGTAGGAAATTCTCAAACCATAAAAAGTAACCTATACCTTTTATTGTTTTTAGAATCTAACCACCAGATAGCTTAAAATTACACATACTACTCGCAGCTAGGGCTTGCATTGCACCTCTGTGGACAGTGATGATTTAGGATGCTTATGGAAGTTTACTTTGATAGACATACCTTTAAGATAAATTGTAAAAGCAAATTACATAAGTAAATTGTAAAAGCATTCATTCTGCCAAACACTCTAGGTCATTAATTTTGATGCAGCTTAAGGGTATGAAAAGCAGAGATTTTTCTCCTGTACAACGAGAAAAAGTCACTCAGAAAGGAAGAAAGATCACTTAGGAAACACAGCACAGAAAAGTTAATGCTCTAATGACTCCCAGAAAGCAATGGAACCACAGTGCACCTCAGGAAGTTTTCCTGAGCTCAGAGAAGAATATCATTAGCAGACAGGCAGTGGAAGCTGATGCAAAGGCCAAATGCCAGCCCCTAACTGCCACAAAGAAAAGCTCGGCCTGGCACATACAACAGGCCTCCATGTGGCGGGCTCATCTCAGTCTGTACACACTGCCCAAGGACACAGCCCTGCAGGAAGGGAGGCGAATTCTAGCACCCTCCCTCCCTGAGTTTTTAATACTCCCTGGATGCCTGGTGCTTACAACATCCAACCTCAAGTTACAAAATCCAAAACTGTCAACTTAATCCCAAAATACACACATCCCAAGGAGTGGCAATCAGATCCAGCTGACTCCATTAAGTGCATAGAAAACACTGTCATGAAGTGTTATAGAAAACATTTGGGTTGATATTGCAGGGTCGGTTAGCATGCATATTTACTTCAGAAAATCTAGTAGGCCTAAGGGATATCTGCCCCTTTGAAATGTGTAGCTCAGCCCAGAGCAAAGGCTGTTTACCTTCTTTTCCCACAGCAGGCAGAAAGGACAGAACATTTAAAGCTCAAGTTTCTAGGCTCTGTAGGTAACCTGGAGATGGCCTGTGCTGATGGTGAGGGGGAGAGACAGCCGACTGAGCAAGGTGAGAGAGTACACCAGCGTCTGTCACAGGAGGGATGGATGGCCTTCTGGTTTCCTGCCATGTCAGCTCATTCCTTCCAGCTCTTGGGTAACTATTCTGCTTTCAGGAACACGGAAATTGCACATGCTTCGGAAATTAATCCTACCCCCGCCCTGGACTTCAGGCAAGGTGACAGCTGAGAGGATGTTTTCCCCTAATGGCCAGTAGCCACTCAAAGCAAACAGCTCTGTGGATGATTAACACACATGACAGATGGGACTACACTCGAAACTGAAACAATTAGTGCCCAGGCTTTCAAATACGAAACTGTTGTGTTTGTTTGGATAAACTCGGGATAAGGGAGAAATACTGATTTGTTCACTCTTGTTGCCAAACCAGAACCAATATTTACAAACCATTTTGCTGAACAAAGTTCATGTCAGCTGACATCACAAGCATATGCCACAGATTGCAGAGAAATGTGCTTGCCAGCCTGGAGCTAGATGCTAAGGTCCCATGATACTGTTTTATATAACAGGACATTTCTAATATATAACAGAGCACACAGAACACTGCAAAAAAAAATTAAAAGCCAACATAAGGTGTACTTTAGAACTCAACAAATATGAAAGCCACTCAGAAGAAAAGCAGCTTCACCTGGTCTTCTCCGCACACTTCCTCCTGTGCAAATGTTTCACAAGTGAGGGAGGACACAAAGGGGCACGATTAGGTCTGTCTTCTCTCACAGGCAGATCTCTGCTATATATGTGTCATGGGAAGCAGGGGGAAGCTCGAACCAGCTAGTGTATGTTGCCTGGTTGGTGGCTCAGTGTCCAAGTGATCTCAGGGGTCTGGGTTAGTTGAAACTGTTGGTCTTCCTATGGGGTCGCTCTCCTCCTCAGCCTCTTCCAGACTTTTCCTAATTCAATCACAGGGGTCTCCAACTTCAGTCCAAAGTTTGGGTGTTAGTATCTGCATCTGTCTCAGTTAGCTGTTTGTTGAGCCTCTCAGAGACAGCCATGTTAAGCTCCTGTCTGTAAGCATACCAGAGCATCAGTTTTGTCCCTGCAGGTCTTTTAGACAGGAACAAACAATTCTGGGTCAGAGTTTTTGACTGGGATGCAGCCCCATCCCTCCACTTGATGCCCTGTCTTTCTACTGGAGGTGGGCTCTACAAGTTCCCTCTTCCCACTGTTGGGCATTTCATTTAAGGTTCCTCCCTTTGAGTCCTAAAGGAGTGGGGAGGCCTGGGGGGGGAGGGTGTGGTGGTGGAGAAAATCCTGTTGGAGACAGTGCGGGGGAGGAATGGGATGAGGAGCTATGGGAGGGGCAACTGGGAGGGGGCAACAGCTGGACTGTAAAAAACTAAAAGTAATTAAATAAAAACAAAAACACATTAAAATAAAAAAATTAAAAAAAGAAAGAAAGAAAGAAAGAAAGAAAGAAAGAAAGAAAGAAAGAAAGAAAGAAAGGGGCATAGGATCAGTCTTTCTACACCCTTTAGAACCTAAAACAGCAGTGAGCACATTCTTTCCCTATTGGCCATCTTGAAGCATGCCCAAGTGCTACTGATGTTGGCACTTTTCTTTTTGCAGTCAAGAATCCGAGGCCGTTTAGACAGCCCTCAAATGACTAGCATTCCAACACCCTCCCTTCACTGGGCAGCATATGAAGTGGTACCACTCAAAAAGAACAAGAGTGGAGTCTGCAGCAGGGAAATGCTTAGATAAAGCAGCTTGGTCATCTCACTCTTGTTCTAAGACTCAGAATAAATTTGTGAATTGTATTTAATGGAATAATGGCAACATGACACCCCTCAGCCTCGCCAGCCACACAGACCACTTAAAGAAAACTTTTCACAAGCTGGAGAGATTCTCCATGGAACACCAACAAGACCAAAGACTATTCTTCAAAACATTTCAACTTTTATTGACAATAATATTTTCTGCAATCTCTAAACAATACCAACATTGTTTAAATAACTTGCTTTTTTTTTATAATATAGTATTACATGATATAGTGCAGTTAACCCTAAATTCTGTGCATCTATGTTGGCACTGCTTGAGCTAGTAGCATAGGAAACAGTGCACACCCATGTGTCCATCCAACCTTACTGGATACATGTATACAACCAAAGAATAACCTTACACATGCATACGCAAATGCATAGCCACACATATGTGCTCCAGAATACTAAAAACTCACCTGAAGAAAACCAGACGGCAGGTCCACATGATGGGTGCCTGGTAGATTTTGTTACTTTCACCAGTGAATTTTGTTTATGAAGACAGGTTTACAGATTTAAAACATGTAATGGCAGTCCATGCTTACACCTAACCATCGTGCAAACTGAGTCGGTATGAACAAGAACTGATGGGATTGTAAAGGTGATAGAGTCTAAATAGGAAACTCTCAAGGTAAGTGGAAACAGCAGAGGTGAGCCTAGGATGGGCTCTGGGATCGTGATGGAAGAAGGTACGCTGGTGGGATAGAGCTCAAGAGGTGAACTAAGACACACAAGATGCTGGGGATTCCACAATCCCATCACAGTGCAAGTGCTCTGAGGAACCACACGCAGCAAATCTGAGGTTACACGGTCACCAGCAAACAGATACGGACTACCAGGCTCCAGCCACAGGCTTATGGAGAACAGCTCGTCTTGTCAGCCTTTAATTTCACATCACATATGTTCTTTTTTGTTTATTCCTTTTAATACTGTTCTACTTACCCAAAATCTTGCTGTCACAACACAATATGAAACTATAAGAAGTGGGAGGTATTCTGCGGATGGGGGTGTCCTGCTGAAATTCTAAATCCTCACACAATACCACACAGAGTGAAAGCACACACTCTTGGTCCACTATGTTCCATTCTGAGTCAGGAAACGGTAACTAGGAAAGCCTGCAGGACAGACCATGGCTCAGAAGAAAACTATTTAAAAATGTCTGAAACTGCTGCTTCTGAGGGAAGCCGGAAACTGTAAAGAAACTATAAAGAGAAGCTTAAGAGGTTCACTGTGTCATCTATAGTAGCACAGCCAGGAAGAATCCAGCTGAAAATATGGATTTCCCACATGGAAATTATGGCATAGAGCTAAATTCTGAAAAGCAATGTTTAGAAACAACATCAAGACCGATCATGACCTCTAAGTCACCTGATTTTACTGCAAAGGTTCCCATAGTTAATATAAGCCTGCAATTCTGAACCTGTGATCTGGAACTCTTCAGTCTAGTGAAGCCCTGGTCTCCTCTCAGTGAGCACTTCCCTGTGTAGAGCCAGGCTGGTTGACTGACATGGCATCTTTGTTCCATGATTTTTAGGCCCACTTCCCATCTGCTCTGCTACCAGAGATTCCTATCTCTATTTTAACACTTGCTGGAAAATCTCCACCAGGCCTGACATGTTTGTTAAATTATTTTTGATGCACTTATACCGAGTGGACATAGACAGTATTATTAGGCAGGAATACATATGCCTCTGCAACTTATCTTCTGAATAATGAAATTAAGAAAACTAACCTACAGGAAGGCATGAGCCTATCAAATATCAGCCTACTGGACTTACCATCTCAGTGTTTACTTTAAGATATATCACTGTTCATCAAGAGCAAGCAGCGTGGACTTTACACTAAGAAACACTTGACAGTCTATAAGGCATCTTTTAATGTTACAAAATATAGAGAATTTACATGACTTACAATCATAGGAATAGAGATCTGCTCAATTTTACACCAACTCAAGCAGGAATTCAAACCTAGAACTTTCACCAACTTAGATTTCCGATATCAGCCTCCTTTCCCTTCAGGCAAGAGCGGAGTGGCTAAGAGTGTGGCACTGGGTTTATGGAATGAGCGAAAGCCATTCACCTTACCATGCTGAGGCTGTGCGAGTCTCCAAGCCTCCGTCTGTGGGTCTGTGTCCTCACCTGCCTCAATAATTCACTCGAGCACATGTATCCTTAAAAGCTAGTGTCAAGAATTTAGTTACCTTCCCAAAATACCTTGTCAGCATTACTATGTAGAGAAGTTCTCTGAATTTCTAGCTTGAGAACTAGGAATTAGCAAGGATCATGGTAATTTAATAAGAAGTACTTTGTTCAAATCTTCCTCTATTACATGACCCTGACAAATAATGAATCCAGAACAGAGAAAATCGCACAATGAAAACTACAGTGACTTCTTCTTAGGATGAATGGAAACTGCCCAACCAGATGTGATCCTGGTGAATGTGTGAACACACACACACACACACACACATACATCAAGGGTACATCAGGTGTCCTCCTTGATCACTCTCCACCTTACATACTGAGGAAAGATGCCCCTGAACCTAAAACTCTGATCAAACTAGTCTAGCTACCCAGCCTGTAAAATGTAGTAAGCGTTTGAAAAATGTTACTGAAAACTGTAATATAGTAGATTCCTGAACCAGAGAGAATATACTTGCAATTGGCTTGAAGAAGCAATAGAACTGATGGGGGGAAGGGGGACACAGGGAGAAAAGGGAGGGACGGAGGGAGGGAAGGAAGGAAGGACATGGGAAGGAAATGGGAGTGAGGGAAGAAAGGAAGGAGGGAGATGAGAGGAGGAAGGAAGGAAGGAAGGAAGGAAAGAAGGAAGGGAGGAAGGGAGGGGGGGGGGGGGGGGGGGGGGGAGGGGGGGGGGGGGGGGGGGGGGGGGGGGGGGAGGAAAGGTGGGAGGGAAATGGGAGAAACTATAAGCAGCACACAAAGGCATAAAAAGAAAACCTGGCCTTGCCATCTTTCCACAAAGCCCTTGTTTGACAAACTACACAAAGGGGTTCAGGCTGTTGTGCCACCTCAGCAAGCTGTGATGTTAAACTCTTCTGTGTGCATTATGTGCCTTGTTCTTCACACAAAAGGCAGAAGAAGGCCTTTTCCACAAATACCAAGGATGCATGCAAGACAATCTCCACTGCTAAAGACAGCTGCCTCAAAGCGCCCATTCTAGACTCCTCTACCTACCATTCTTACAGTCAAAGCACCCATTCTAGACTCCTCTATCTACCGTTCTTACAGTCAAGGCACCCATGCTAGACTCCTCTACCTACCGTTCTTACAGTCAAGGCACCCATGCTAGACTTCTCTATCTACCATTCTTACAGTCAAGGCACCCATGCTAGACTCCTCTACCTACCGTTCTTACAGTCAAAGCACCCATTCTAGACTCCTCTATCTACCGTTCTTACAGTCAAAGCACCCATTCTAGACTCCTCTATCTACCGTTCTTACAGTCAAGGCACCCATGCTAGACTCCTCTACCTACCGTTCTTACAGTCAAAGCACCCATTCTAGACTCCTCTATCTACCGTTCTTACAGGAGAGTCAGAGCTCCTTTATTCTCTGAGAAGGCAATTGTCTATGTGAGAGAAACAGGAGCTACTATGAAAAGCAATTAAATTATTATAAAATTGCTCTGTGGACCCTCTTGGAAGGTGATTTACAACTTGTAAGTTAGAGTTTAAGTTGATATATATTGACCTCAAGATATGGACCTACAGAGGGTATGAACTCGCTATTAAGTTTCTGTTTCTAATGAAATATCCTGGGGTTCCTACTCACACACAGACTTCCTACACACTGGTAGCAGAACACAAATAATTCTACTTTCCATTCCATAATCTCTTCTGGTAATATTCCAAACCATGCTTTAGCAAGTCTGAAGAAAGTAAGAGCCATGGGGGAATGCCATTAGCCCTGCCTCCCAGCCTGTGATGCCATGGAGCCCTCCCTGTTTGAAGTAGAAAGCCTGGGAAGGTAGGTCTTACTGCATCACTTCATCAGCTGAGTCTCCACCAGTGGTTGGTCAGGACCCCTGAGAGGCATCCAGAAAGCTATCCCTGCTTACGACTACACACAGCCAGAGGGATATGCAGCATCCTTGTGAAACAGAGCCACCCTCCTGAAATCAGTCAGCAGAGGACAAGGGTTGAAAAACCAAATACGGAGTAATTTAGACACCAAAGGCAGAGGCCTATATTCCTAGGAACAACTTTCTGTACAGAAGAGAAGTAATGATCTGGAAAACTGCCTTACGAAACTGCTGAATGCAAGCTGAAGTGTGTCATGTGACATTTCCCCCAGGACAGTGACAGTGGTGCGCTCTTCTTACACTAAAGAGCCTTCTCAGCAGCAGAGCTGGGCTAGCCCACTTCTCTATAGGTGCTAGCCCACTTCTCTACAGGCAATGCACTATTTATAGCAAGGACAAAATGAAAGTCTCTTGGTGCTTAAGAAACGCATATAAATACACTGTCTTAGTCAGGGTTTTTATTTCTGCACAAATATCATGACCATGAAGCAAGTTGGGGAGGAAAGGGTTTATTCAGCTTACTTTCATATGGCTGTTGATCACCAGAGGAAGTCAGGACTGGAACTCAAGCAGGTCAGGAAGCAGGAGCTGATGCAGAGGCCATGGAGAGATATTCCTTGCTGGCTTGCTTCTCCTTGCTTGCTCAGCTTGCTTTCTTATAGAACCCAAGACTTCCAGCCCAGGGATGGCACCACCCACAAGGGGCCCTCCTCCCCTTGATCACTAATTGAGAAAATGCCCCACAGCTGGATCTCATGGAGACACTTCCCCAACTGAAACTCCCTTCTCTGTGATAACTCCAGCCTGTGTCAAGTTGACACACAAAACTAGCCAGTACATACACCTACATTGTTAGAACTTTGTCCTAACAGACAAGAAAATTGTTTCAAAGGAGGATGAACATAGGGCTGGAAGCTACGTTTTGTTGTTATTATTGTTGTCATTGTCTTAGATGCAATAATTGGCTTCTTCTAGTGATTTAAAAGCTCATTTATCTACCCCAGTGCTAAGAAGTTATCGTGAGGCCCTATACTATTGAGCTAGACCCACAGCCTTTAATCAAATTTCAAAGTGTTGCAGCCTGTGGCACTAAATGTCATGTAGAAAACAAACAAATAAACAAACAAACTGGGTACATTATTAATTGAATTCTCTCATTTCCCTGCAGGCACAGTCCTAAAGAAACAATTGTTGTGTTCACAGTCCTACAGTGACTAAGGTTGAACCAGGGGATGCAGGAGAAAGAGATTGGGGTCTCTCTGTGGCACGTCCCCAGGCACCTTTAGGTTCTTACCACACTGCTGCCCTGACAGAACAGAGAACTGTTAAGTAACCAAGGGCAGAGGTGCATCCATCAGTTCAGCCCCTTCCTTGTGCCACTCCACCCCAGACTCCACAGATCCTACCACGACAACCAACTTCCCTAGATTCCACCCCATCCCTGCACATTCTCCTCAAAGGCATTCTGGTGTTCACAAGCAAGGCGAAGCTCTGTGGCTTCGGCATCTTCCTCTTTCCTAGTTGCCTTTGGAGGCAGTAGGATCCCTCACAGGACTGCAGGGTCAGGTAGACCTTAAGCAATAACGAAGCACATTTTGTATGCAAAGCATACTTTCTGCTCATGAATGTGCAGACACAGAGTAATTCTGCCATGGCAAATGAGCCATCCTTTCCTTTTCCTTTTCCTTTTCCTTTCCCTTTCCCCTTCCCCCTTCCTTCCCCCTTCCCCCTTTCCTTTCCTTTCCCTCCCTTTCCATGTGAATGCATAGGTCCTTATGTGTTTTCGCAGTGCTTGTGGAGGATGAGAGTTGCATGTGCATGTGTGCTCCGGCAGTTCCTGGTATTTAGACATGAGGATCTAGACCAACACTCTATCTATCTATCTATCTGTCTATCTATCCATCCATCCATCCATCTATCCATCTATCATTCTTGTATCTATCAGTCACTCAGCAATGTGGGGACAGTTTGTGAACCTGATTTCCACATAGGAACACTGAGTTATTGCTTCAAAGGTACGACTGCTTTCTTTCCAGATGTCTTTGAATGAAAGAAAGTTAAGGAAGGAAGGAAGGGAGGGAAGGACAGAGGGAGGGAGGGAGGGAGGGAGGGAGGGAGGGAGGGAGGGAGGGAG
>JADRCD010169321.1:0-33585 GCA_019843815.1 Montemys delectorum | reverse complement strand
GTGAGTGAGTGAGTGAGTGAGTGAGTGAGTGAGTGAGTGAGTGAGTGGGGGAAAAAGTCAGAAGTCAAAAGAATGTATGAAAGGCCTGAATAAACTGCATGGAGAAGAGCTCATGAGTCGCTTCTTTCTTGCTGGTCGAGGTGGAAGCGACACATTGCAAAAACAAAAAACAAAAAAAACAACAAACAAACAAACATTGTTTACTGTCTTTGGTGGTTTGAATAGGTTGGCCCCCATAGACTCCTGTTTGAATGCTTGGCCCATAGGGAGTGGCACGGTTAGGAGATAGGGTCTTGTTGGAGGAAGTGCATCACTGTGGGAAAGGGCTTCCTATGCGCAGGCTCTGCCCAGTGCTGAGAAGAAAGCCTAATTCTGACTGCCTAAAAAAGACAGTCTCCTCCTCTTAAGTGCCTTCAGATCAAGATGTAGATCTTTTGGCTCTTCTAGCACCATGTCTACCTGGATGCTGCCATGCTTCCCACCATGATGGTAATGGACTGAACCTCTGAAGTTGTAAGCCACTCCCAATTAAATGTTTACCCTTATGAGAGTTGCCTTGCTCAGACTGTATCTTCACAGTAATGAAAACCTAAACTAATATAATGTCTAATAAGAAAAAATACTAAATTAATTTTTGTAGGTTGTTATTTATGGGGTTAGAGAGATGGCCCCACAGATACGAGTAGTTGCTGCTCTTGCAGAGGACCAGCTTTTGCTTCTCAGCACTCACATTGTGGCTTACAACCACTTATAATTCCAGTTCAAAGGGATCTATTAGATGCCACATGCATGTGAGCAGCAAACACACACAAACACATGTATATACACAAACCCAGACACACACACACTCAGGCATATTCACAGAGACAAAGAGGCACAGATGTACACACAGAGATACATACACAGAGACAGACTCAACAGTATACACATAAAGGCATGCATAAATAAAAATATTTAAAAGAAAATGGTAAATTATGTGTATCTATAGGTTGATTTTAATCTAAATATAGGTCATATTTTCCTGAACATTTAAATTCTTACATTCTTTATGTTTTCCTGCACTAAAATAAGCAGGAAGAGCAGCTAAACAATGAATATCATAGATAACAATTGAGCAGTGCACAATGCAAATTATAAAATTTTCACTTTGTGCATTACAAGATATTTTGTTGTATTCCTTTAAAGAGTCTCAAAGTTTGACATTTTCCTGACCTGCTACTGCTTTGCTAAAGTAGATACATAGCTATCCTCAGATCAAGGCCAACATAAATCATTTCAAGTCAATAGCCTGGTAAGGGTTCAATTCAAATTATGGAAATTATAACTTTTATTCAGTCCTCACTTGTGGAAATGAACACTACTCCCAAATCTATTTTGATTTCTCTTGGACAGCATTTTTGTCTGTTGTTTGTTTCCCTCTCTCTAGAATTCCGTAATTTTCTGTTGCTCATGTTAAAGGTAAATTCTTAGCCAATAACTCAGATCCCCCACCCAACCCTAACCTCTTCACATGCATCTCTAAAATCGTTATCATATGTAGCTTCCACCTCTTGATTTCACAAGATGGAGCTGGTTTGACTCCTCAGACTTCCAATGTGCTGGTCCTGTTTATATTTCTCCTAGCTCTTTGCCACCTAGAAGGGACCTACATTCAATAAACTGAGGCAACTAAGGAATTTACTTTGTGTTATGGTCTTTTTAGCTATCTCCTGAGAAGCTCTGACAATACCTGACTAATACAGATGTAGAGGCTCACAGCCATCCATTGAACTGAGTACACGGTCCCCAATGAAGGAGTTAGAGAAAGGTTCTATGGAGCTGAAGGGTTTGCAGCCCCTTAGGATGAACAACAATATGAACTAACTAGTACCCTCAGAGCTCCCAGGGACCCAACCACCAACCAAGGACTATACAGGGTGGGACTGAATGTTCTGGCAGCATGTGTATAGTAGAGGATCACAAATTCGATCATCAATAGGAGGAAAGGACCTCGGCCCTGTCAATGTTTTGTGCCCCGGTGTAGGGGAATGCCAGGGCCAATAAGTGGGAGAGGGTGGGGTGGCAGGCATGGGGAGGGGGGAGGCAAAAGGGGTTTGTCCTTGTTGTTTTTGTTTGTTTGTTTCTTTTTGAGGGGAACCTGGGAAAGGAAAAATTTACATGTAAATAAAGAAAATATCTAATAATTAAAAAAAAAGAAAGAAAGAAAAAGAATTTACTTTTTTATTTTTTCTGTTCCTGTAATTCATGTTCTTGCTGTTTGTATCAAATGCTTGAAGATGGTCATTATTTGCGAGTGGAAAGTGTTGGATGGGGATCTGATTTCCTAGTTGCTTATGCAAGTGAGTAAGCCTATCTGCTGTTCCCTCACTCAAAATCAAGAGTGGAAGCTCTTTAATTTCATTAGGTGTAAAATCAACAACAAAACCCACCCTCGGTTATGTAGTGGGTTGAAAGCAATAATCAATATGTAAGAGTACCATCTTCATTATTACATACATAATACAATTTTCTGATTTTTTTTACAAAGTAGCTCCTGTAGCAGATATTTTTAAAATAATCTTTACTTGTATGTTAACATTTCTCAATAAAGTAACCCTGAAACAACAATTTACTTATGGAGTATAGTTCAATCTATAACTTTTATCTCTTTCCAGATATTTTAGCTGATACACTTTGGATGGTTATAATTTTGATATGAAACCACATTTTTATCTAGTATCCCAGCCCTTTTTAATTAACTCATATAAAATAGTCAAATTTACCATAAATTTTAACATTTAAAAATGAAATGCAACTCTAGAATAAATGAAAAAAAATGACCTTTCTTTTCTTAATTAGCTCCATGACATTATTTTCCCCTGTAAATACACTCTTTAAGACCATATATCTGTCTTTCCTTTGATTTTGCTTACCATGTTGTCTTGGAGCCCTCTATTAATTCACTTCGAAGGTGTTGCTGCAGGGCTCCCCTGTTGGATGGCTTTGGAAGAGGACTGAATGAACTGCTGCTTACTGAGACTTTGGGGTAGATTTCTTTACAAGAGAAGAGAAGGCATCAGAGCTTTGCTGAGATTTCAGCATCATGTCAACTATAGCAGGGTCTACAGAATCAAATGTCTTGTAATGGAGAAATACAAGTTTGTGACCAACACCATGCAAGTCAGGAGTTAAGAGGTCAAAGACTGAAATTTTGATCACATAATCTAACCACTTATTTCTGCTCTTCAAATTAGAAAATTCTTTTCTTCTGTTATGTGTATCTCTTTTAAAAGATTTACAGTGTCATATACTTGAATAAGAGGTATGTATATTCTAGGAATATCTTTATTCAAAGTGTAATAATACCACGTACTACATAGTTAAGTGCAAAATAACAAAATGTAATGTTTTGATAAATAAAATGTTTAAAGTATATCAAATAAAGATACAGATCTGAACAGAAAGCACAGAAATCTCATGTGTATAGAATCTTGATTTAAGACAGATGTGTTTTTATAAATTAGTAAGTCAAATACAAAAAGCTATGCATACTTCATGGTGCAATTTACTTCTGCATAAAACAGAATAAAGTTAGAAACTTACCCCTTGGCATTCACAAATAATCCTAGGTTTATTGTACTAGCAACATAGAAATTAAAACTACAAAGCATTTTTCAAGTTGGCGGATAGCTTTATGATTTGGGAACAGAGAGGAATTACCAAAACCACACATGAGTATATGTGTCTATGCATGCACATGCACACACCACACACACACACACACACACACACCACACACACACACGAGAGCTCATTCATGCACATGCATACAACCAGCATGAACCATGAAGAAAGGTTTAAATAGTTTTGTGCTAAATCACAATATTAAAGATTACATTTATAAAATCGAGATAATTAGGTCAATAAACCTAAGGTAAGTATACAGCTCACTGATAGCAAAATAAATAAATAAACAAACAAACAAACAAATAAATAAATAAATATAAAACAAAGAAGAAGCTGAATAAGCTAGCATTATATTGGTCCTGTGAAGGTTCTATCCCCCAATGTAGGGGAATGCCAGGGCTAAGAAGTGGGAGAGGGTGGGTAGGTGAGCAGGGGGAGGGGGTAGGGAACAGGGTTTTTTTTGTTTTGTTTTGTTTTGTTTTTCTTTCTTTTTCTTTCTTCTTTTCTTCAGAGGGGAAACTGGGAGAGGAGATATTATTTGACCTGTAAATAAAGAAAATATCTAATAAAAAAAGAAAAAATTTCTAAAAACATAACATACATGAAATCCAAAGTATTTTATGATATGAAATTTTGGTTCAAATATTGGGAAGAGAAATTTCCACACTTTGGAAAGTAAACCAAATTTTTGAGTATTAATTTGGCTGTATACCACAAAGTTAAGGTACAAAGATCTTGTCATTCCATTTACTGTTTTAACCTGAAAAACCAGCATAGGTTGTGTTTAAAAAATAAAGCGTAGTATTGTCTGTAATAGCAAGAAAATTTTCTTTCGTGGAGAAATCAGAGTTTTCTTCTAAGAATTACTGAACTGAACTATTTCTAAGATAAATGTTGAATGGATGAACTTTAATACATCTCAGTATGTTAACTGAGTCAGAGAAGCACATGCACAGTACCATAACATGGTTTCATTTTAACAGATGCTAAGTATAGCTCATGAGGGTGCACCTGAGGATGACTAATGACAAACTCCAGGCATCATTCACTTCTGCTGAGGTCATGAAGTTAAAAGTGGTACACAGGAAGTTAAAAGTGAGATTGTGATGCTTTTTTGTAAGACAATGGTTATAATGATTTTATCAATTTAGCAATAATACTTGTTTTTACATCAACATTTGAACTGGAGAGATAACTCAGCAGTTAAGAGCAGGCTCTGTTCTTGCAGAGGACCCATGTTTGACTGCCAGTACCTGCATCAGTTGCACAAGGTACTGAGATGAAAATTTGAATGAAGGATTTGAGCTTCATTTGCAGAGTTTCAGTGCCACCTTTTCCCTATCTTACCCTGCAGCCTCCTGTGACTTTCAATGGTCACTGTAGTAGAAATACATCTGAACAGAGAATTGACACAGAGAATTGAAACAGGAGCTTGGGATAAGGATATAATTTAAAGCCAGAGAATGCCAATTTGCATTTACAATAGAATCATAAAAGAAATATGATTACAGGCTTTAAAATATGAGCTTGGAAAAGAAACTCATGTATAATGTGAGTGCTAACTGTGGTTAATGAATGGACTTTTGACAAAAGAAACAGAACATTCCATGGAGGAAGAACCCATTCTTTCTTTTTGAGTATATCTTGACAGAGACATCCCATCTTACACAAAGAAATTAACTCAGAATATTTCATCTCAGATCTGGTTTGAAAATAAGACAAAAACCTACAAAATTTCTAAAGAAAAACAATTTTAAAAAATCTGCCTTGTCATGAGATCGTTAATGTGGTTTCTTTTTTTTCTTTTAAGTAGGAGCAATGGCAGGAGTGTAAGAAAATTTTGTGATAAATGTGATAGATGTCATTGAAACACCTTTAGCAAAGTGACTGGAACAAAATTAACTAAAAAAACAAACAAACAAAAAAACAGCAACAAAACACAGTAGCCTTCCTTTAATACAAATGATAAACAGGCTGAGAAGGAAATAGGGAAACAACAACCTTCACAATAGACAAATAATATAAAATATTTTGGTGAAACTCTAACCAAACAAGTAAAAGGCCTGTAAGATAAGAACTTCAAGTTGCTGAAGAAAGAAATTATGGAAGATATCAGAAGATAGAAAGATCTCCCATGCTCAGGGATACATAGGATTAACATAGTGAAAATGGCCATCTTTCCCATGAAAATTCCTATACAATTCTTTACAGATTTTGACAGAGTAATTCTCAAATTCATATGGAAAAACAAAACAAAACAAAAGACACAAATAAAAAATAAAAAATAAAAGCAACAAAACAAAACAAAAAAAAAAAAAAACCAAATCAAAACAACAAGCAAAATAAAACAGAGCAAAAACAAAAAAACAAAAAAAATGAAAAAAACAAAAAAACAAAAAACAAAAACAAAAACAACAGCACAACATAGCATAGCTAAAACATCCTGTACAGTAAAAGAACTTCTGGAGGTGTCAAACCATCCTTGTCCTCAAGCTGTACTACAGAGAAATAGTAGTTATTAAAAAAGCTGCATTGTATTGATATAGGAACAGAGAGGTTGATCAATGGAATTGAATCGACACAATGACCCAGAAAGAAATTCATGCTCTTATACACACATAATTTTTGTCAACTAAGCCAAAACCACTTAAGGAGAAAAAAAAAAAAGCATCTTCAACAAATGACACTGGTCTAACTCAGTGTCTGAATGTAAAAGAATAGATTCTTATCCATTATCCTGTACAAAACTCAAGTCTAAGTGGATCAAAGACCTCCACATAAAATCACATACACCAAGTCAAATAGAAGAGAAAGTGAGAAATAGTTTTAATTCATTGGTACAGGAGACACCTTAATGAACAGAACATCAGTGGTCAGTGGTTCAAGTTCTAAGATCAACATTTGATAATGGGACCTCATGAAACTGAAAAGCTTCTGTAAGGAAAAGGACACTATCAATAGGACAAAATGGCAGCCTATAATTAGGAAACAATCTTCACCAACCCTAAATCTGATAGAGGGCTAATATCCAAAATTTATAAAGAACTCAAGAAGTTAGAAGGAAGACCAAAAGGTAGACACTTCATTCCTTCTTAAAAGGGGGAACCAAATACCCACGGAAGGAGTTGCAGAGATTAACTATGGAGCAGAGAGTGAAGGAAGGACAAGCCAGCCTAAATATAGCTATCTCCTGAGAGGCTCTGACAATACCTGACTACTACAGATGTAGAGGCTCACAGCCATCCATTGAACTGAGTACACGGTCCCCAATGAAGGAGTTAGAGAAAGGATCTATGGAGCTGAAGGGTTTGCAGCCCCTTAGGATGAACAACAATATGAACTAACTAGTATCCTCAGAGCTCCCAGGGACTCAACCACCAACCAAGGACTATACATGGTGGGACTGAATGTTTTGGCAGCATGTGTATAGTAGAGGATTGCAAATTCGATCATCAATAGGAGGAGAGGACCTCGGCCTTGTGAAGGTTTTGTGCCCCAGTGTAGGGAAATGCCAGGGCCAATAAGTGGGAGAGGGTGGGATGGCAGGCATGGGGAGGGGGGAGGCAACAGGGGATTGTTCTTGTTTTTGTTTGTTTGTTTGTTTTTTTGTAGGGGAAACTGGGAAAGAAGAAATTTACATGTAAATAAAGAAAATATCTAATAAAAAATGAAAATAAATAAATAAATTTCTATTAACTGAAAAAAATCATTCATCAAAGCTAAAAAAAAAGAAACCAACAATAACCCAATTAAAAATGAAGTACAGAGCTAAACAGAATTCTCAACAGAGAAATCTCAAATAACTGAGAAGCACTTAAAGAAAAATGATCAAAATCCTTAGTCATCAGGGAAATGCAAATCAAAATGACTCTGAGATTCCATCTTATATGCATGCTGGTGAAATGTGGAAAAAGGGGAACAGTCCTCCATTGCTGGTGGGAGTACAAACTTGTGAAACCACTTGGGAAATCAATTTGGTGGTTTCTCAAAAAACTTAGAATAGTTCTACCTCAAGACCCAGCTACAACACTCCTGGGCATAAATTCAAAAGATACCCAACTATACCACAGGGATTTTTGCTCAACTATGCCATAGCATTTTTATTCATAATCATCAGAACCTGAAAACAAGATAGATGTCCCTCAACTGAAGAATGGATTAAAAAATGGCATGTCTATGCAGAGGAATACTATTCAGCTATTAAAAACAAGAATATCATGACTTTTGCAGATAAATGGACAGAACTTGAAAATATCATCCTTAGTGAGATAACTCAGACCTAAAAAGGACATGAATCCTACATACTCACTGATAAATATTTTATGGTTTTTCTCTGTTAAAAGCAAATGAGCCTTAATGTGAGAAAGCAAGCCTAGAAATCACATATCTGATAAAGGACTTATTTCCAGATTTCACAAACATCTTTCAAAGTAAAAAGACAGAAACCTAACTTAAAGAAAGACAAAAATACAAACAGATGCCTCATCCAAAAAGACAGGTAGACAGAACATACACATCTGAATAGCTGCTGAACATCAGATGTCATTGTGAAATGCAGATGAAAATTGCTACACATCCAGTTAGCATGTCTCAGATGAGAAAGAACAGTTCAAATGCTTCTAAGGATTCACAACAGCAGGGACTCTCACTATTAGTGGGAATACAAAATGCTAAAGTCCCCTACAAAGGTAGTTTAGCACTTTTATGTAAACTCAAACATGGAATGGACTTAATATATGACTCAAATAACACACTTCAACATTTCACTTATCTGATTTGAAAACTTATATCCTCATATACTTAGTATGTTTAATATATATGGTTTCATAACACTACACACACACACACATACACACACACACACACACACACACACACTGTATAGTAGCTTTTACAGTATCACAAATCACAAAGCACTCAAGATTCCCTCATTAGGGGAATGAATAAATAGTGATATATCTATTCAATAAAATATTCAACAGTAGTTGACAAGTTAATTTGCTATGTGTTTTTTCCTAAGTGAAATAAGCCAGTTTTAAAAAACATACATAATAGCATTCCATTTATATTATATTCTAGAAAGGGAAAGTTATACATATAGAAAAATACTATCCATGTTGATCAGGAGTTATGTAGGGGAAGATGTTGATAGGAAAATGTCAAGAATTTTATTTTAGAGTTGCAAAATTATTCTGTATAGTACTGCCTTGACTAGATAATGTTGTGCATTGATCAAATTTCTATAGTACTTTGCAGAATAAAGAGTAAAATAATATACTAATTAATAAATTAAACCTTAATTTAAAAGTAAATTAAGGTTTGGAGGGATAGCTCAGTAGGCAAGGGCGCTTGTTGTGCAATCAAGATAAATTAGCTACATTTTTCTGCTGCTGTGATAAATCACCATGGACAGAAACTGCTAACCAAAGAAGGAGTTTATTTTAGTTGTGATTCCAGTGGGTCAGAAGTTTATTGTGATGAGGAGACTTGACAAGCATCACAACATCAATAGGAAGCTGGTACTTTAGACACTGAGCCACAAGTTTGAATCAGAGAATGAACTAGTAGTGGATCCAGGTCTAAGCTCTCAAAGCATGCCCCCTGTCTTTCTTCTTTTGGAGGCAATACTTCCTAAGCCTCCCCAAACATCACCATAAACTGGGTGCTCAGTATACAAATACCTGAGACTACGGGATGGTTTTCATTTATACCACTACACATGAAGATGTGTACTTTAGTTCCAGCACCATGAAAGGCCAGTGGTGGCTCAATGTCCATCTGTAACACTAGCATTACAAAAGACAGAAGCAGGAGGATCTATGGGACTTTCTGGCTGCTGTCTAGATACCAGTTCAAGGAGAAAGCTTATTTCAAGGGCAGTATGTGAAGAGGGTTAGAGGAACCCTGACATCCTTCTTAGGGAAGGTATGCACACTGCCACACATGTGCACATACACCACATATATACATACACATATGCATACACATACACTGCTAAGGTCCAGCCTCAGCTTTAACATAGGTCCTGAGAAAGGAGTGAATGGGAGCAGAGGAAGAACTACTTGGAGGCACTGATGGATGCAAGCTGACAACTCTAGAGATAGTTCTCTCTTGCAGATAAAAGACCAGTCTTTTATTTTGCATAAATTACTTCCTTAGGAATTGCATATCAATTCAATCATTTACCCCAGATCCCCTTTTATTTATCCCAGGAATCAACATTTTTATGACCTTAGCCGACTCTAAAGACAGAACCACATGGCCTATGCTGTCTCAGTTCTGTTGATTGTTGGAGCTGGAACATGGCCCCATTGTTCTATTACAACATTACCAGCTTTTTGTTTTCCAAATTCTTCAATACCTAAGGCTATCCTAGAATTTGCTCTGTAGACCGACCTTGAATGCAGAGATCTACATGACTCAGTCTCCTGAATGCTGGGATTAAAGGCATGTATTAACATGCCTGGAACTAATCTTTTCTTCACCTAGAACTCACTGTGTCCCTGGTTGGCCTTGAGCTCAGAAATCTGCTTGCCTTTGTCTCCTGGGATTAAAGGTATATACCATCACTCCTAGGCCCAAAGTTTTCATGACCACTATTACTCAAAATCCAGATCAAAAGCCTGTGACTTCCAACCTCAAGATCTGGACCATAAGTGTGCCTTCCATTTCTGGATTGTAGTTCATTTCATATTAAAAGTCCAAACTATTCCTTGTTCAGCTGCAAACACAAACAATAAGCTAGTTATGTGGAATCTTGCCCAGAGATCACAGCTTCCTAAATCTCTTTATCTTCTTCCTTAAGATCTTTCTGACAAAGCTTGCTCATTAATGCTGCTGCCTCTGTTTGTTCAGGCCTATGAAGCCCCTCATACAATTCATATTGCATCCTTATATTTTGCATAATTGAGATATTGTGTAAAGGACAGTTCTTACATTGATTTCTAGGTTCTTAAACTCATGTTTTCCAGAGTTCTTTCCAACAGCCTTAAGGATTGTCCCGAAGGTCACAGTATTATCATTTTGCTGAGGAACACCAGACACATTCTCACTTCCTGGAATTGTGCTGTTTCTGTTTATCATGGAGTCATTAACCTTGTCAGGAAGAGCATTCCCCAAAGGAGGAACATAAAGCAAAAAATATATATTATTATATTATTATACAAACAAGCCTTACCCCTACAGTTACTAGTAGCACTTGAGAAGACTCACACTCTGCTGGCTCTGCTCCAGGGGTAGGAACCATGTCACACCATCCTTTCTGCACCCATACTGGACCTGGCAACACACACACACACACACACACACACATTTAAAACCACTTTTACATGTATGTGCACACATACTCTCAGACACAGAAATAAATGATAATACACACAAATTAGATAATCAGTTTGAAAGTTAGCTATCCCAAATTGACTCAAAGTCTAGCAGAAGAATGTCTTACAAAAATATGACACAAAAAGAACATCCTATTGAAAGAATAAAAACAATCATGAGGTAAGAAACTTCAGAGACAACTGTGATATAAAGCTAAAGAGGACTACATCAACATTATACTTAGACTTTCATAATTATTTGTCATGGAGCCATGTTTTGAAAGTTCCACAGCTGTTTTACATATATTTCATGATTGAATAAGTAAGCAAATGGATGCTGGGTTTCTCTTTATTAGAAATATTACATATAGGCAGTTTGGAGTGGATTGAATGAAGTGTGTGGCACTGAATTAGAGTCAGTATCTATGTTAGATCACTTTTTATTTAAAGACATATATATGCAAAGGCTCATAAATATCAGCATAAGAATAATTTCAGATATGCATATGTACACAGGCTAGCTTATATCTGTCTTCTTTAATCAGGAGTGTCAACAAGTAATAATATTTATGTAACTATGTCTAATAGTCTTCTCCAAAAAAAGGAATCAGGTCCTAGGAATAGTGATCCTAGGATAGAGATGGGAAAAACCCACAGTGAGATTAGAATATCCTTTTACACAAAGTAAGAATTTCTTCAAACACAAAATTATAAGGATCCAACTGAAGAGCACACAATGGACAATATGGAATGATTTGGGCAATCAATTTATAGTTTATATTTCTGTAACACAAAATAAGTTTATGAGTTCATAACTAATATATATGAGTGTTTAATTAAAATAAATAAATGGAAGAAAAGAAGTAAACAAACGTTAGAAACACAAGAAGTCTGGGAGGTTGAAACTACAGTAAGAGGGAAATTATGTTAGCAAATTAGGGATGTAGAAGATGGGCCTCTGTGCAAATTCCTTTTCTCTGTTGTCTATAGTAATAATTTTAACATTTCAAATACCCCAAATATAGCTTAAGCAGTGTAAGACACCAGGTATACACTACAGAAGAAAGTAGGAATTGTCGTTAGGTTATACTCTACTACAATCTCAAAGTGTTTATTCATTTAATAGTACATTTGAGAGAACACAGGTAAACCACATAGGAAATCCTTTCTCTACTGGATTACCTATGAGATAATGAGAACAAGGAGTAACAGAATCCCCATTGCTTTCTCTGAGGCCTCTAAATGAGGACAATGATGGGAGTGGGAAAGGAAATTCCTAGCTCTCTATGGGTGGTAAACTCTAAATTGTGCCCTCCACCCATTACCAGCTGAACCGACCTCCTGCCTTGAGATATCTCCATTTTGCTTGGTACAATATTAAGACTGTGCTGTATATTTCACAGGCTATAACAGAGGAGAACTAGAAATAGTATTTGGATAATTTATAACCTTCCCATAATACTTCTGTGGACCTATTTCA
This sequence comes from Montemys delectorum, assembly GCA_019843815.1. Taxonomy (NCBI): domain Eukaryota; kingdom Metazoa; phylum Chordata; class Mammalia; order Rodentia; family Muridae; genus Montemys; species Montemys delectorum. The sequence continues at coordinate 21,120 of JADRCD010169321.1, read as the reverse complement.
CCCTGTGCTGTTCTTTAATATCCTGCCTTTTAATCACCCAACTGAAAAAACAAATTAATTATTTCCCACTGCATGACCTGACATATGAAATTAATGTTGGTCATGATATTTAAGCTTTTAATTATGTGCCCTGCCAGCAATGAAATTTATTATGTTTTCTATGAAAACTAACATTTTTATAATGTTCTCATAGTTGGTATGAAAATTGAGAATTTTATGATACATTATAGTTCAAATTGAAACTTAATAGAACTCTTTTTATACTGTAGTCTAAAAGAGAGAAGTAAGAATATATGCTACCCAATAGCCAGATGTAGTTGTACTTGCCTTTTATACCAGCACTTGGGAGGAAGAGGCAGATGAATCTCTGATTTCAAGGCCAGGGTGGTCTGAAGAGTGAATTCAAGGAGAACAAGGGCTACACCGAAAATCTTTTATTGAAAAATCATAAAAAAGAATATTCTCTGTTTATGATGGTAATATTTTACCTGGGGGTGAGAAAGAGAAAACAGATATAATGAGCTGTAGTACAGTGCTCTGGCCTTCAATTCATTTTGCTCCTTCCTTCTTTCTTACCTTCTTGGTAGTCCAGCAAAGAGTAGAATGCAAATTTTCTGATTACTTTAAAATGCCTTTGTTGAGTACAGTTGATTATAACAGTGTGTTCTCTCAAAGGACCAATAGTGAAATTTGCACGTGTATATCAACCCTTGAGGCTATGTGCAAGTATAATAATGGATAAAGTCATCCTCCCATCCCAAAGCTTCCTCATGCATCAATGTAATGCTTCCCACCTCCACTGTTTTAGGTCTGGGCAAGTATTTCCATTTTTTTCTATCATTATAGATGAGCTTGAATTTTCTAGAATGTTATATAAATACAAGCACTAGTTGTAGTCTTTTCATCTCCTTTCTTTTATTATGATTATTTGAGAATCACTCATGTTACTACATGTATCAATAATTCATTGCTTTATGTTGCTTAGTAGGTTTACAAAGACTGGATGCCATTGTTCATATGCTCACCTGCCTGTAAATATCTGGTTATACTCAGAGTTTAATCTACTACTACAACTTCACATCTTTGCATGCCAAAGACCCTATTAAAAAAAAATGAATGTCTCCAACTACAAGCTAAAATAAATCCTTTCCTCCTCAAATTGTTTTTGGTCAGAGTGTTCTATCACAGCAACAGAAACTCCAACTAAGACATATTGTCATTTGTTGTATGATCTTACTCATTAGATTTGAGACCCTTTGTGTAGGATGTTACACATGTCTTGTAGTACACATGTCTAGTGAGTCCAAAGGTTCTAACTGACAACTCAAAAGCCAGGACAACATATATGATTCTGATTAAAACCAATGCATGAGTACAAGAATACTTGTGGGAAGGAGGAGCAGACGACACAAATGGAAGGGAGATTGACAAGTTTGTGAGGAGAGGGTAAGCAGAACATAATCTATGTATAAAATTGTCCAAAATTAAATTTAACCAATAAAAGAGAGGGTGATTCAGTAAATAAGTGGTTACAAAATCAAAATTCCAGTGATAAGTATATTGTACATTTCTATTATCTTGTTGGCTGGGAAGCTTCCAGATAATCCCAATAGAGGATACTGCTACTGCTTTGGTTGTCCACTAGAACTAGATAAGTTCCTATTGTTGAAATCAACTCACACTTTGGATACATCACAAGTAATTAGTATTGTATCTTACAGGGTTCAGAGTCAGGTAACTCTGCTGATTACTTTTCTCCCAAGTAGCATGCATAGACCCTTCTATGCATGTCAGTATGGATGACACTTCAAGTTGGTACCAGCTTGGTTTTCCATACCCTATGGCTCAGGTATGCAGCTTCTCTAGGTATAAAATTTAATCATCAAGTTCTAAGGGTAACCAAGAGCTTTAGTAAATTCAAAAGGAAGGAACTATACCTGACATTGGGCTTTTAATTTGAAAGTATGTCTTATCTAGATGAGAAATTGCTCCCGAGTTATGAGATAATTCCATTTTCACTCATTTTATAGTGAGTAAACCTTCTGCAATAGTAGGGTTTCATATGGCTTTTTCATGGGTCTTTAGTGTGAATTGTCTCTCAGTACCCACTTCTGTATGATGGCCTCCCATACTCCAACCCTCTTAACTTTTTTTGATCCATTATTGCCAATTTTGACTTTATGCCACCTGTATTTTGTCTCCCATCCCATTGAAATATACCTCCATGGAATACCCTTACTAGTTGCCTGACTTCTATGAGGTACTCTGCTTTAAATCTAAGTATCTGATTTGAATCTTCAAAGTTATTATATGAGGCCAAATATGAATGGTTTTGGGTTGACTCTCTTGGAAGTATTGTTTCTGACTCCACTAATGTACCTGCAAATTTCATCAGTTTTAAACATCTAAGTAATATTCTATTGGGTAAATATATTACACTTCCATTATCCATTCATCAGTTGATAAATATCTAGGCTGTTTCCATTTCATGGTTATTTTGTTTAGAGTAACAAAGGACATGGATGAGAAAGTATCTCTGTAGTAGGATATAGAGACCTTTAGAAATACACCAAAGAGGCGTATAGCTGAATTGTATTGTAAATCTATTTCTAGCCTTTTGAGGAACCTGCACATAAATTTCCATAGTGAATGTACCAGTTTCCACTTCTATTTCTATTACATTTCTGTGAAGAATTACATTGGAATTTTAAGGTGAATTGCATTGAATTTCTGGATTGTTCTTGATAGGATGGACACTTTCACAGTATTAACCCTATATTAACCTTATATTAACCTGAGCATATGTGCTCTTTTTACCATTTCCCTGGATATGCTTCAGTTTCTTCTTCCACTAACTTAAAATTTCATTTCCTGACCTATAACTTCCTTTTCTAGGCTTACTCGAAAATTTTTCTGGTTACTGCAATTGGTATTGATTTCCTGATTTCTTTCTCTGTGTATTTCTTATTTACAAAGGGAGGCTATTGATTTTGTGTATCAACTTTGTGACTTGCTACTTTGCTGAGTATGTTTATTAATTGTAGCAGTTTTCTAGTGGAGTCTTTCAGGTATTTTTATGTATGGAATCATATAATTTTTAAAGAATACTTTGACATCTTCCTTTCCCATTCTTGTCCTTTGTATTTTCTTCTTTTATTTTTTTGTTTGTTTCTGTTTGGCTTGGTTTTGCTCTAGCTAAGCTTTCAGGGACTTTATTTAACTGAACTTGAAAGAGTGGGACATCTTTGTCTTCTCATGGATTGTAGAGAAAGTCTTTGAGTTTTTCTCTACCTGAATTTGATACTGGCTTCAGGCTTGTTGTGTGTTGCCTTTGTTATCTTGAAACCTGAGATCTCTCCCCTCCATACATCAAATCTCTAGGGTTTTTATCAGTCAGAGATCATTGTGGGAGAGGACAGAAATATTGTAACAGCCTGAGATAGTAGATGTCTGCAGCTTGACATGATCAAGGCTCGTGTACAGCTGAACACACAGCATTTCTGACCACATGCTTAAGACCTGAATCAGATTGGATCATTCAAAATCCCAACATGGATAAATAGGGTGTTTACAAATCCCCAATCCTCACTGAAGAGCAACTCACAATAACCCCTTGGAGAAGGAGGGTTAGTGCTTTCTTCAGGGATGCAGGCCCTCAGAAGCTACCGATGTGCCTATGCTCTGGTAGATGGTACATTCATGGTACATGGTATATTCATGCACATACAGATAGCATTAAGTGGATTCAGGGTGTAAAAATGAGCGCATGAAGTTTGAAGGACTATGTGGTAAAAAGGAAAGGGAAGGAATTGGTGGGGATGGAATGGTGGAGGATTTGATTTTTAAAAAGTACATTATTATATATGTATGAATTTCTAAAACAATAGGAATTTAAAATTGTGAATGGATTAATTTTAAAAAATAAAAATAGTCATGGAACTTTATAATTTACTGCTAAACATTAGACATATATTTGCAAAGAAACCAAATTCCATTCCCTAGTAAAACCAAATGGGGACTTGTGCCTTTGTATGTACATGGTGCTCCAGGGCTGAGTGCTGGTAGGAGACATGCAGATTTTCTCCTGTGCCCTGAGGCTCCCATTTCTCTAGATGCTGGTGGTCATGTTGTCTGCACTGATGCTCACTCAGGAACCTCTCTTGAATCTAAAACACAAGCAACTGTTCACTGAAGGCAATCATCCCCCTCCACAGGAACAACCATATTTTTAACCTTCTCTGTCAAACGGGGACAGTTGTGAAGCCTCATCCCTGCTCCCAGGAGCCCTGTGGCATGGCTAGGCATTTGATGTGTTTGAATTACAGTTCGTCTTTTTTCTCCACCATGCCTGCTTCTTTCTTGCTCCTTTAGAAAGACATTCCTCTGTTACTGTGTGATGGCCTCCCTGCACCCAAACCTCAATCTCTGCATCTGCTTTGGGGAAACAACTGGTGACAACCCTATTTTATGCTCCAAGAGAAAATATAATATTGAAAAGAAAAATAATTGTCTATGGACAAACAGTTTTCCAAAATATTTACATCTGGTATTCTGTGTTTCCTAAGTGTAAAAGAGCAGTTAGGAGGTTTCAACGTTTTATTTCTCTAGTGGTTGCTTCGTTTGGGCACTCCTTTTTCAGTGATTAAAACTCTGTAAATCAATTGAACATGACTTTAGAAACACATTGCCCACAATGCATAGGCCAAAACAAATACTCCACCATTCCTCAACTGAGCTAATAATAATCTAATGAGACATTTAGACATTACTGAATGATGGAAAATCCAAACCTATAGCAAATTAAATCAGTAACACTTCCCTTTGCTTCTGTACTCCGTAACCCAGAGTTTGAAACGAAAAATTTATAGTAGTACCTATCACTTTTGCAATTAATTTTTAAAATTTCAAGTTGCGTTTCTTGTCAACAAGCCTACTGTCTCACTTTGAGTCTGAAAAGAATCCAAAAAAGATGTCTGTGGGCCTGGGTACCAGAGGCTTTCCGTGGAGATCTCTGGCCCAGCCTGGTGCCAGAGTTCAGGCGAAGGGAAGCGAGCGCGGGCAGGGAGGAGAAGTCACTTCCGACATTTCTGCTGCTGCAGTTGGCTTCACCTCCGTCTCTGCCATGCCTTCCAGGTCTCTCAGTTACTGGTTACTTCAAGCCACCCTCCACTGAGTCTGGTCGGGCTGAGCAGATGATAAGGGGCCGGCTAGCCAATGAGGAGTGCAGAGAGGCTCAGGGAGAGTAGATCTCTTCCTCAAGTGTTGCAGCTCTTAGAACAAAAGGCTCAGATGGTGGAGTAGTTCTCCACTCCTTTAATTCCCTGGATAGGATTTATATACAGTTGGGGGGGGGGGTAGGGGGCGGGGAGATTCAGTGGTCAACAGCAGGTACTTCTCATTGGTTTGGACTAGGAGTTTGGGAAAACCTTATTTGCATGTAGGATGGCTTGGTGCTGCCTATAGGTGACCGATATCACATACCTCTCCTGTAGGGGCGCTGTTGGGGCTGTGACTGAAACAGGCGCCCAGGAGGCGTGGTCGAATTCCTCAGGCCTCTGGAGGCAGAAATTACCACTCACCAGGTCTCCCGATTCCAGACCTTTCGCTCCACCGCTCCACCGGGACCAGGTTGCCTGCACAGCCCACTGCCCTACAAATCCCCCTTTTTCTTTTATAAGGGAGAGGTGTCATCAGAATAACTATCTACTATGTTGGGAACATTTGATACTGAACCAAGACTTGATTGACAGTGGTTTTTGCAATGCTACTCATCTGCTGCTTTAGAAACTGAATGAGACTGGGTGCCAAGAGGAGCAAGGCTACAGTGGCTAGTAAGGGGCCAAGGTGGGGAAGAACCCAGGCTACCAAGGGGTTAGAGTATCAAGGAGTAGGGGTTGGGAGGATAGAGTGCCCAGAGGTTCCCCCAGAGTTCTTTGAGAATTTTGTATATCTTGTTCTACCAGCTCAGATTCATTGACGTAGTAGCAACATTCCTCCCACAGCACAATGCAAGTCCCTCCCTGTTCAGCAGTCAGCAAGTCCAGGACTCTCTGGTTTTGGAGAGCAACTCCTGCTAAGTAGTTGTAGGGTGCCCGGCTGGGTGGTGAGGAAATAAAGGGGTGGGAGGGTAACCTTCATCCCTCCAGAGCTCGGGAACTCTTCGGGGGCGGACTCCGGAGACTTCCCCGGGCTCTCTCACCTGGTGAGGTGTGCATATGGCTGTGGGAAGCCATGGGATCCCAGTCCTTGGGGGTGGTGAGGGTACAGTCCCTTGGGTTCTCAGTCTCAGACAAGGGAATATGTATTGATGTGAGGGTTTTTTCTTTTTCTTTTTCATTTTTCAGTAAGAAAATATATAGAGGTCTTTATTATTATTAGTCCTTAATCTTTTTACAGTCTAGTCTTCATCCTCCCTCCTGGTCCACCCCCTAGCCCCTCTCCATCCCATACCTCCCACCCAATCCCCCAGTCTCCAAGAGGATGTCTCACCCCTCTACTCTCACTCTACCAGACCTCCCCACTCCCTGGGGTCTCAAGTCTCTTGAGGTTTAGGTCCATCTTCTCTCACTGAGGCCAGACCAGGGAGTCCTCTGCTATGTATGTGTCCGGGGCCTCTTATCAGCTGATGTATACACCTGCTTGGTGATTCAGTGTCTGAGAGATCTCCAGTGTACAGGTCAATTGAGACTGCTAGTCTTCCCATGGGGCTAACCTCTTCCTCAGCATCCCTGGCTTCTGTCTATTGGTTGGGTGTAAATATATGCATCTGTCTCAGTCAGCTGCTTGATGGGCATCTCAGAGGACAGCCATGTTAGGCTCCTGTCTGTAAGCATACTATAGCATCAGTAGTAGTGTCAGGACTTGGAACCTTCCTTGGGACAGATCCCAAGTTGGGCTGGTCACTGGGACTCCTTTCCCTCAGTCTTGTCTCCATTTTTGTCCCTCCCTGCAGTTCTTTTAGACAGGAACAATTCTGGGTCAGAGCTTTCGACTGTAGGATGGCAACCCCATCCCTCCATTTGATGTCCTGTCCCTGCACTAGAGGTGGACTCTACAAGTTCCCTGTCCCCACTATAGAGCACTTCATCCGAGGTCATTCGCTTTGAGTCCTGAGAGTCTTTCACCTCCCCAGTCTCTGTTACATTCAAAAGACCCCCCCACCACACACACACACATACTTCCCAAGGTTGCCTGTTTTGATTCTTCCTGCTGGCCCTCAGGACTTCAGTGCTGTTTCCTGCCCCCAATATCTGATCATGTTCCCCCCTTCTTCTCCCTGTCCCCTCTCCCTCCAGGTCCCTCCCTCTCTCTGCCCCCCCCCCCATGATTACTTTCTTCTCCCTCCCAAGTGGGATTGAGGCATCCTCATTTGGGCCCTTTGGTTTATTAACCTTCTTGAGCTCTACAGATCCTGGGTATTCTGTAATTTTTGGCTAATATCCACATACCATGCATGTCCTTTTGGGTCTAAGTTACCTCACTCAGGATATTTTCTAGTTCCATCCATTTGCCTGTAAAACTCACAATGTCTTCATTCTTAATAGTTGATTAGTATTCCATTCTGCAAATGAACCACATTTTCTGTATCCAGTCCTCTGTCGTGGGCCATCTGGCTTGTTTCCAGCTTCTGGCTATCACAAATAAGGCTGCTATGAGCATAGTGGAACACGTGCCATTGTGGCCTGATGGGGCATCTTTTAGATATATGCCCAACAGTGGTACATCTGGGTCTTCAGGTAGATCTATTTCCAATTTTCTGAGGAACCTCCAGATTGATTTCCAGAGTGGTTGTACCGGTTTGCAATCCCACCGGCAATGGAGCAAGGTTCCTCTTTCTCAACATCCTTACCAACAAGTGCTGTCACTTGAGTTTTTGATCTTAGTCATTCTGATTGGTGTATGGTAGAATTTCAGGGTCGTTTTGCATTTCCCTGATCACCAAGAAATTTGAACATTTTTCCTTTCTTTTTTTTCTTTCTTGCTTCTAACTTTTGCTTTTTTGGGGTTTTTTTTTCTACTTTTATTAGATGTTTTCTTTTTTAAAATTTTATTGCATTATAATGAGAAAAGTTACATGATTTCAATTTATTTGAATTTGTTAACATTTAAAAAACATATTTTATTTTATTTTTGTTATCTTTTTTTGTTAGATATTTTCTTTATTTACATGTAAATTTCTCCTTTCCCAGTTTCCCCTCCAAAAAAACAAACAAACAAAAACAACTAGAACAAGCTCCTGCTGCCTCCCCCTTCCCCATGCCTGCCACCCCACCCTCTCCCACTTATTGGCCATGGCATTCCCCTACACTGGGGCACAAAACCTTTACAAGGCCTAGGTCCTTTCCTCCTATTGATGATCAAATTTGCAATCCTCTACTATACACACGCTGTCAAAAGTAAATAGAATTAAATCACATCCTTGTTTTCCTTTTGTACCCCAACTCCTCCCAGAGACTCCTCCTTCAATAACTACAATATCTTTTTTGTCCTATTCTTTAAAATGTATAAAATATTATAACAACAAAAATGAGTATTATAAAAGTTGTTTGATATAAAACAACAATCTATTTAATAGTCTTATGTAAATGCTTGTCTACTGCAATACTGAAAATATATACTTTTTTTCTCAATAGAAATTTTAAATAGCTCCAAACTTATTAACTGTATATTTCAACATAATACATCACTACTAATATTTTCTTAAATGAACATAAATATATAAAGGGGTTTTGTTTGTTTTTTTGTTTGTTTGTTTGTTTAGTAGAGCTTAAAATCTTGGCTCATACTGTGGTAACTTGATACAAGAGTTACAAAGGTCAAGCAAAGCATTCAGTCTTACTCTTTGTTGTTCTCTTACAAACCCCCTCTCAATTTGATTGTCTACATTTCTTTTGGGTATATAAACACTTTTAAAATATGTAAGCTGTTCTGAAAACCATAGTATAGTGTAAAAACATGAAATAAACAATACTACTAATAGGCTGAGATAGGAGAAGCAAAATCTCAAGACCATTATGTTTTCTTTATTTACAATATCTCCCTTCCCTTCCCAGGTTCCAAAAAAATATCTCCCTTCCTTCCAAAAAAAAAAAACAAACAAACAAACAAACAAACACTAAAACAATCCCCTGTTCTCTCCCCCCTCCCCCTGCTTGCCATCCCACCCTCTCCTGCTTACTGGCCCTGGCATTCCCCTACACTGGGCATAGAACCCTCACAGGGCTAAGGGCCTCTCCTCCCACTGATGACTGACTTGGCCATCCTCTGCTATACACATGCTGCTGGAGCCATGAGTCCCACCATGTGTACTTAAGTGCTTCTCTGCCATTCAAAATTCCTCTGTTGTGAATTGTCTGTAGGTTTTTTCTAAATTTATTTATTTTTATACCATATATCTGTGCCCCTCCATACTTGGTCAGAGAAACTTCTAATTGCCGTGTGAGTAGTGGATGAAGAAGAGCTGCATCAGTGTCCAAAGTGCTAAAGGTAAACTGTGAGTGCTCACTGGTAGGTAGGACACCTATTTCAAAAGGGTGGCATTGTTGTGAAATATTATTCTCTGGATATGTCATGGCTATGGCATGCATGAACTCTCAGCAGCTGAGTGACCTTAATAAGAACAGACCAATTAAAAATTACAGCTTGATTTGGGGGAGGATCCCAAGTTCAAATCCCTAGCTAAGGAGCTATTGTCAATTGATGAGTAATGAGGGGAAGAAGAGCCACTTTTCTTTATAAATCTGGCCACTGGTAGATTCTGAATGCTCTAGCAGATGAACCACTCTCCATGCACATAGGTATAGCAGTAATTGAACTAAATGTGGTACAAAAATGAACATATAAATTATTATGAGAAGGAAGGCCTGAAGTTGAGAAGACCTGACTAAGAGTCCTAGGTTGGAATTAGGAGGGTAAAAATGGATATCCTTTATAAATGTATGAACTTTTTAAAGAATAAATAAAAAGTAAAGCTAAAAAGTTTGAGCAAAATAAAGTAAGAGATAAATCTGCAATGATCACATGAGCTGCATGTGTATTCTTAGATTACTTTTAGCATTCTTTCTATTATTTATGAAGTTATTCATAAAAGTAGATTACTAACCATAATAATCTATAGAGTAAATCTTGGTGGGTTTTTTTGTTTTGTTTTGTTTTGGTTTGTTTTGGTTTGGTTTGGTTTGGTTTGTTTTGTTTGTTTGGTTGGTTTGGTTTAGTTTTGTTTCTTTGAGCATCCAATGTCGTATCAAAGAGATAGGTTTCTGTTTATCATAAATTGATTTACTTGATAATAAGTTCCACCTAAATTTCTTCCAAGATCCTGCTCATCAGTGCTTGCTTAGTTGTGTGCACAGTCAATGAGCCTGGTGCCCCTGTCATTGGCGCCAATGCCAATGCCTCTGGACTGTGATTCTGGGCAAGAATACTCTGGGGAGGGTGAGTTAGTGTTCAGAATAAGGTCTAGGTTTTGTACTCAATAACTTTCTTGCTTTTCTTCCTGTTCCCTTTCTGTTTCTCCTTCCTTGGCAGTCCTTGCATTGCAAGTCAGGTTTCTTTTTCTCTCGTATCCACTCAAATATCCCTAGAATTACATGCAGCAAATGTGCATCCATGCAAACATCAAGTTAATGTTCACATATTCAGCTCTTCTTTTCAACACATCAGGACTGCTATTTAAACTTATTTGGAATCTACCCCACACTTGAGAAGAAGGAAAGAGTAGAATCTTTAAGAATCAATGACTAACTGGGTGGTGTTGGCTCACACCTTTATTCCTAGTACTCAAGGGGCAGAGGCAGAGGCAGGTGGATCTTTGAGTTTGAGGCCAGACTGGTCTTCAGAGTGAGTTCCAGGACAGCCAGGGCTACGCAGAGAAAGCTTTTCTCAAAAAACAATAACAATAAGAAAAGCAAAAGCAGAAACAACAACAAAGAGAATTATTGAGTGTACCTATTCAGTCACATAATGAGTCTTCTAGAGTCATGTGCCCCGCACTCTAACTCAGAAATGTTTCTACCTAATTTTACATGGTTTTACTAAGTCAAATAATCTGGGTTCCATGTTCTCTGGATCACATGAAATGGTATAAATTGACTATAAGGAAGAATAAAGTAATAACAACCAGAAGGCTTGGTACAGGAGAACAAGCTGGAGTTCTATTAAAACTAAGAATAGTACTTCTTTTTGAGACAGGATCTCATGTAGCCCAGGCTGGTCTCCAAGTTACTATGCAGCTGAGAATGAGTTTGAATTTCTGGTCTTCTATTCTCTACAACATCTGCCCTACTGTGTCTGATTTTATGTGGTGGCAGAGACGAAAACCAGGACTTTGCGGATGCCAGGTAAATGCTCTAACAACTGAGCCATACATCTCCAGCCCCCAAAATAGAAATTTAAAAGAAACATTAAATGGTGCTGGGTGTTGCTTGCTACAAAGACTCTCAACTTTTAAAGCCTTAATAAACTTTCAAGCATTTTCACCTTGCTGCACGTGTGGAAACAATGCCCTAATGGCTGTGGTGAGCAGTGGGAAGACAGTGACTAACAAATATCAAGTCCAGATAACATGCTTGAGAGGTCTTTTTTTTTTTTAATTCTACCCAAAATGATGGAATTAAAACATATACTCAAAGCTGTTATTAAAACTGAGGTCTAAGATGTCACCCCAGGCTTACTACTTTTCTGGCTTCTAATTTCCATTTCCACAGTCTCCACGAGGTGCTCCAGCAAGGGAAGGCAAAGCTAACAGTCAGCAGGAGAAGAAAGCAGTGAAACTTTGTATTAATGAAACACTGCATTTCTGAGCTTTAAAAAAAAAAAATTGTTGCCAGGCGGTGGTGGCACATGCCTTTAATCCCAGCACTTGGAAGGCAGAGGCAGGCAGATTTCTGAGTTCTAAGCCAGCCTGGTCTACAGAGTGAGTTCCAGGACAGCCAGGACTATACAGAGAAACCCTCTCTTGAAAAACAAACAAAAAAAAAAAAACAAAACAAAAAACAAAAAAAAATTGTTAAGTACATTCATATGAGTGTACTGTGAAGCCTTGTACCATCCTTTCACTTCCACATAAGAAAAAGTCATTTAAAAAATACCAAGGCAGGGATTAGAGTGTTACTGAGCAGTTTGGTGCTAACATTCTAACTCTTCCTTCTCCCTCAGTGTATTGTAATGTACCAAAATGTATACAAGCCCAGCAAATTCACAAATTATATTTGTTTAATTAATCAAATAAAAATGATAAAACTAACATCTTTTTATTCCTTTAAAAGTTAGATACTAATATTTGAACAATGTTTTGTTTCTCATCAAATAAAATCTCTTAAAAATACAAATTTGCACCTCATTATAGATTTGTCTCTAAGTATGTATGATACCGTACTGATGGCTTACAAAGCACTTCCACCTAGAGGATCTGTACAACTTACATTTAAATTTCTTCTTGCCCCATTCTTTTGAAATTTCTGACTATAGTTGGTATTGCATATTATCCAATTTACATCTTCTTAGTGAGAAACTTCTCTTTACCAGGAACTGTCATGGGTATTTTAAAAATACTAATTAAAAAACCTTTTTCACGTATACTTTATTTATTCATTTATTTATTTATTTATTTATTTATTTTTCAAATGAATAAATTATATATGTAGTACAGAAAGTCTGACCTCTACTGGAATGCACATTACAAGTCAAGGATCTTACACACTGCGAGAGTTCCTATGTAACGTACACTCTGAGGCTTTGAAGATTCAAAATGGATTCACCTATAATTGGTAACTCTTTCCATTTATCACATCATTTCAGTACAACTCTTAGTGCTTTACAGGTATCTTACCTCTGAGTGGGGCTCTCCCCTCCCCCCTTAAAGCTTTTTTTATGTGAACTCAGCTCCGTCTTCTTTCAAGCAATGTAATGTAGCTGTTTCTAAAGTGAATCCATTATTTTGATATGCACTACATCAATATGACCTCTATGCACATCCATTTATTAAATGATGCTCTGACATCATTTGTTGTTATAACTATTGTCTCTTGAGAGAGTAAGCCAAGTCTTACCTTCTATTTACCTCCAGACCATCATGTTTGGCACAAAGCAATCCCTACATGTACTTAAGGGAATTGTGTTAAATGATGTTTCAAATGGTTTCAGATAACTGACATTTCATTTAGCTTGGCTACAAAAAGAAATTTAATTAAGGGATTATCCTTGCTAGTTTTCCAAGAGAATATGTCTGTGACATAAATATTTGTGTCACATGCTATTTTTAAACATCTAAAACCATTAAACTGATTCTTGTTTGACAGTTTTTGCTAAAAAGAATGTTGTAATCCTATGAAATATATCATATGCATAAACTAACATCATTTGTAGCATGTTTAGTAGAGATTGTTCATAATTTTATACTTCCAGAAAGGAAGCTAACCTGGAGAGACGTTTCCAGTAGCCTTGTGTGTTTTATTAATTTTATTGAAAAGTTGCTTTTGAAGAAGTAATTAGACAATGAATGCTCTGAAGCTGTGATACACGGCTGTGGGGATCCAGTTGGGTAAGCTACAATCACCAAGTGAATATCAACCACCAGGCCTTTCATATGGCATGTTGATTAGCTGTTTCCCAACTTTGCCCAAATTTTTATTTTCTGCATAGACCATCTTGAATTGCATAAAAGAAAATGAGTTTCAATGGTCTCTGATGACCCACAGACCCAAGCAAAAGCACTTTGGGTGAGATAGTAACAACTCAGGGATAAACATCACCAGGAAACTACAGCCACTTATTGCCATACTTACAAAGAGAAAGAGACAGGAGGAGGAGGGTATGTTAGAGAGGACCAGTTAAACCACTGTTGCTATAAAAAGTTGCCCAGAACAACAAAAAATTCTCAACATGCCAGGGCACAAGGTCTTCCCATCTCTGTGACAATAAATTTTAATGATTTCCAGAAAACTGGATGGATACTGGAAGAAGTTTATCATAATTTTATTACATTCTTTAAGTTAAAAACAGATAGACTATTTCCTGTTATCTACTTCTCTTGGGTCAATTTGCTTCTTTTTCTTCTAGAGTTCCCAGGTGGGCTGTTAAATTGCTAGTGTAAGATCTCTCCAGTTTCTTTACCAGAGCACTTTGTGCTATGAATTTTCCTCTTAGCACTACTTTCCCATAAGTTAGGGTATGATGTGTCAACATTTTCATTACTTTCCAGGAAGTCTTTAATTTCTTTCTTTATTTCTTCCCTGACCAAGTTATCATTGAAGTAGAGAGTTGTTCAGTTTCCACCTGTATGTGGGCTTTCTGTTGCTTTTTGCTGTTATTGAAGACCAACCTTAGTCTGTGGTGATCTGATAGGATACATGCTATTATTTCAATCTTCTTGTATCTGTTAAGAGTTGTTTTGTGACCAATCATATGGTTGATTCTGAAGAAGGTACTATGAGGTACTGAGAAGAAGTTATATTCTAGTGATACCACTCTTGGGAATATACCCAAAAGAGACCCTACCAGGCCACAGGGGCACATGTTCCACTCTGTTCATAGCAGCCTTATTTCTGATAACCAGAAGCTGGAAACAATTCAGATATCCCATAACAGAAGAATGGATACAGAAAATGTGGTTCATTTACACATTGGAATACTTCTCAGCTATTAAGAATGAGGGCATCCTGAATTTTGCAGGCAAATGAATGGGACTAGAAAATGTCATCCTGAGTGAAGTAACTCAGACCCAAAAGGACATGCATGGTATGTACTCACTAATAAGTGGATTTTAGCCAAAAGAAATGCACAGAATACCCAAGATACAGACTACATAACTCTAAAAAGTCAACAAGCTGAAGGGCCCAAGTGAGAAGACCTCAGTCCCACTCGAGAGGAAGAAGAAAGCAACCACAAAAGGGGAGTGAGGAAGGGTCCTGAGAGGGAAAGGGGAACGGAGGAGGAAGAGAGAAACCTGATCTGGTATTGGGTCAGGGAAAAGGACTGAGACCCTGAGGGCCAGCAGAAAAAAATGGAAACAGGCATCCTCTGGAGGTAGAAGGTTGTACCAGAGACCTGGGAGGTGAGAGACTCTCAGGATTCAAAGGAAGGGACCTTAGATAAAATGCCCTACAGTGGGGAGAGTGAACTTATAGAGCCCACCTCCAGCAGGAAAACAGGGAATCAAGTGAGGGATGGGGTTGCCACCCCACAGTCAAAGCTATGATCCATAATTGTTCCTGTCTGAAAGAACTACAGGGATGGAAATGAAGAGGACCCTGAGGAAAAGAAGGTCCAGCAACAGTTCCAAAGTGGGATCCAGCTCAAGGGGAGGTCCCAAGACCTGACACTATTATTGAAGCTACAGAGCACTCACAAAAAGGGACCTATCATGACTGCCCTCTGAAAGACCCAACAACCAGCTGAAAGAGTCAGATGCAGATATTTGCACCCAACCAATGGAGAGAAGCAGCTTACCCCTATGGTTGAATTTGGGAAAAGATGGAAGAAGCTGAGGAGAAGGGTGACCCTGTAGGAGGGCCAGCAGTCTCAATTAACCTGAACCCCTGAGATCTCTCAGACACTGGACCACTGACCAGTCAGTATACACCAGATGATATGAGGCCCCCAGCACACATACATCAGGGTCTGGGTTTAGTGAGAGAAGATGCACTTCAAGAGACTTAAGCCCCAGGGAGTTTAGCTATCTGGTGAGGTGGGAGGTGGGAAGGTGGGGACATCCTTGTGGAGACGGGGGCCAGGAGGAGGTATGTTATGTGGAACAGTCAGAGGGTGGACTAGGAGGGGAATAAAATCTGGAGTGTTAAAAAATAAAATAATAAAAATAGTACAGATAGATATGTAATGTTCAGTGAACAATGGCTAACTAAGGATCCTGGCACCTATAGAGTTTCCAGACCACTCGGTCTTATTTAGCTCTTTTTAAATTAAAATGAGGAAGAGGTAGGTTACTTATTCTTTGAGATCATTACACATGAACGTTCTTCTTTGATCATTCTCTTTCTTATACTGGATTTGTTATCTTTTCTTCCCCAAAAGCCTTTCCAATGCTATACTTTGTCTACATTACAAAATGAATCATCCAATAGACACTTCAGTGCTTGATACTTTTAGATTAATAGAGAAATTCTATTTTCACAATTTATAATCTTACTTACTTACATTACTTATAATGTAATGTAAAAGTACATTACAAACTTTTCAACACCTGTTTTTGAAATAATTCTCTTGTTGTTGATCAAACGGAGTAGAAGGCTAATTTTTAAGTAGGGAAAAACCACATAAATCAATATAGTTAGTAGAGAGAGAAAGTCAGCTTGTGTGGCAGCAATGAGTCTTGTGCTCATTAAAGAAATGCAGATAGTGTCTGCTGAGTTACCTGAACCAACACTTCTTAAGTATTCTTTTCTTTTAGGAGAAAATCCTGTCCTTACAGGTGTCCCATATCAAAAGTTCCGAAGTGGCAGTAGATGAAAGCAGAGCCCTCTGAAGAAGCAAGTGCTTATGAGGCAGGGTTATTTTCTTCCATGTCCCTACTATCCCCAAATGTCTTCTGAGAAGCTGACTGAGCTCTGGAATCCTAAAAATCCATTGTCAAAAACATTCCTTCAATGTCTTCTTTAGAGAATTTACTAAAATGTACTACATGCCAAAATGTGTTGATGATCCAAAGTTCAAACAATATAGATTGGATGTTTAACCTCATAACACATGTAAACATTGAGATTCAACAGGATGAATCACTGCATTGGAACATAGTTCACCAGAATTTGTAGCGTTGAAATTTCTGTCCAATGAAATTCATGCCAAGACCCACCTCTTTTTCTTATTTTCTGCCTGTATTTCCTAAGAAGGTTTAAAAAGGGCAGGAGGAAGCATGCACTATGTGATCACACATGCTGAGAAGGTACCTTTACATACTTTAGTAATGCCATTCCTCTGTGACCACACACATGGTAAGAGTGTGTCTGTGTGCTTTAGGAATGCCATTCTTTAGGTAAGGAACACCAAGAAAACTAGTTGTGAGTTGAGGGATTGCTTCATTAAGTTTGAGATAGGCTTACAGATAATTTTATTTCTTTAGCCAAACCCCCAAAATATCTGAAATGTATGTTGGGCCCTAAACTGGGGTCTTAACTCAAAAAGATAGCGAACAATGGTTCCTACATCCAGCTGCACATGCATGTCCCCAGAGGCAGCCTTCAAATATGAAGATCCCTGAACCCAAGGGCTTCTAACTACCTGGGTGAAGCTTTAAAGTGTGATTTGGTGGCAGTCAAGGGACAAGCTTGAGTAGCAGCTATGACTTTAGTTGGGATGTACTGGGACAGAGGTTTGAAGGCATGGGTGTGGCCATGAAGACAGAGGAGACAAGAGAGCATCTTCATTTCTTTGTTATAAAAAGTATTAAAGCATCTATTTACTCAATAAAGGTACTTGGGAGAACTTTTCAAAGTGAATCTCATGACTACAATGTTGACAAACTTTTAAACTCTTACAGAAAATTTCTATCTTAAATTTTTAAGTTTTCCATATAAGCAAGAAAAAAAAATAGTAAACTAAAAACCATTGAATTTAAAGTTAAAATAGTTGACTTCCACTCGAGTCAATTGAGTTTCAGTTTTTCTATGTAAGAACACTAAAAAATAGAGAATTGTTTTTTAAAGCTTTATTTATTTAATGTTATGTTAATTTATTTACACTATCACTGTCTTCAGACACACCAGAAGAGGGCATCGGATCCTATTATAGATGGTTGTGAGCCACCATATGGTTGCTGGGAATTGAACACAGGACCTCCGGAAAAGTAGTCAGGTCTCCTGACCACTGGTCTATCTCTCTAGCCCTGAGAATTCTTTAATAATAAACTTGTTTTAGAGAAAATCTGCCAGGATGAAAATCATTTGCTATTAGCATTCAAACACATACACACATACATGAATAAAACTGATCTTATTTCTTCAGCTGGAATATTGGATAGTTAAAAGACAAATATTTCTTTTAATTAGAAATACTAACCTGCCAAACATTAATGAAAATAATAATATCATTTCTAAACAAAACTTATATGAATGGCTTTTTTCACACTGCTTAAAATTTATGAATGAAATATAGAAATGTCTCACAAGCTTAAGTAAACCTTGACTCTGTTAGTGAATATTATATGAAAAAGTAACATGGGCTGAAAACAACTGCTATAAACACTTCAATAAAATTATATCATTTGGAATAATAATACTCTCCCCAAAATCCATAGCCTATCTAACAAAACCATAGTGCCAGGAGTGAGAAACTCAAACAATACAGACTTTCCCCCTTGCCATTAGTTGCCTTCCAGAACTTCACAGTAAGACTCTGTTGCTGAAGATACCACACATTTACATCATGTATACAATCTGTAAAAGACAATAAAAGAAATGTTAAAATGAGAAATGATCTTCCTAGTACTTCAACCATCCATAATGACAAAGCTAATTTCTATCTAGAACAATCAAGGTCTCTACAAAAATTACCCTGCCCCTAGATAAGTTCAAATATAGTCATAGTTATAGTCATATGACTATATTTAAAAATATAGACAAAGCTTAGTCATATAGTTATTTTTATATAATTTTAGACATAATTTTATCATCATATTTATCAACAATACTACCAAATCACACATCAAAATAAAAATTTGAAAAATTCAAGGACAAAACACACATCAAACACAGTTGAGTAAAGTGCTTGCTGTGTAAGCATAAAGACCCAAGTTCATATCTTGGCACCCTCATAAAACCTATGTGCAAGTGCACTTGTCTGATATCCCAGCACTGGGTCATGGGGTGAAGATAAATATATCCTATTGGATTGTTGGTCAGTCAGGCTAGCAGGAGCAGGGAGGTTTAGGGTCAGCAAGAGGCTTTGTCTTAAAGCACAAGGAAAGTGGTAGAGGAAACATCCAGCAGCAACCTCTGGCTTGTATACATGATGTATACACGGGTGTACACATACATACATACATACATACATACATACATACATACATACATACACACATACACACACACACACACACACAGAGAGAGAGAGAGAGAGAGAGAGAGAGAGAGAGAGGGATCTCCTATAATATAACTGCTTTTATGTTTAATATATTTTGCTAAAAGGACTTTTACTTGACCTAATTTGAACCACTGGGATACTATCACCATAAAAGCAAAGCATACTCAGATTCTGGATGTTCAGCTCTGCTGCCTTGGACATGTGGTGTCTTTTCTGCGTTTCAGATTCCTTATCAGTAGCATGAGCATAAAGTAACCATTGGATTGGCCTCGCTACTCCATGGCATTATTTGTTCAGCAATTACTCTATTGTAGTAGAGTGATATTGTGCTGATTTAGAGGCAGTATTTATAACTGTAATTATAAATTGCGGTTCTCAATTACAGTGCTCAATTGCCTCATCACATCATGACTTTAAATGTATCACAGATGACCATTTTGTATTAGATAACTACTTAGGTGGCATATCCCTGGGAGAAGCTAATTCTTCTTTTCTTAGCAGTAATTCCTAACTTGCTGTTATTGTTGTTGCTGTTGCTGTTCTTTTCCCTAGAGGTGAGACCCAGTGAGATTTGGGGAAGGCATGAAGTGAGAAGAGGGAAAGTGATTATATTTTAATTAAAATATATTTTTAAAAGTAAATGTAATACAAAATATAATAAAAAGGAAAGATGACTTTTTAATAGAGTATCAATGTGAAAGGCAGAAGTAGCGAAAATAGATCCCCTAATATGACAGATTATTCACTAATATATGAGTGAATAAATATTATCACTTAAATTAGTTTTTATGATTTATATCCAGAACCCACCCCCATCGACACATACAAATTCCAATTGAGCCTTAATACTAGGCCAGAAATATAGGCAATTCTTTTTGGATTAGTTATTCATTTAAGTTTCTCATCTGTTTGTGAAGTTTTAGAGACCCTTAACTTCTAATTTAGGCTGATGGATTTCTTTTAAGATTTCTTTAATTGTTTGGTTTTATTGATGACCAAACTGAAAAATAGAAAAATGAAATCTTGACCATGGAAGGGACAAGCTGAGCTGCAGAGGAGCATTGTGGAACCCCACAGCTTATGGGACCTTCCTGGTACCACGTACCCAGCAGTAACTATCCAGACGGACTCAGTTTCCACCTGACCCTAAACCAATGTGTCCTCTTCTGACTTATTCTGCAAACACATGTGTTTCCTGTTTGTAGTTGGAAGTCGGTTCACATACTACTGGAACATTGTGTCTACTATTATGCAACTAAACTGGAAGAGGCCCACTGCGGGCAGCGGAGCAGGGCCTAAAGATCATCAAAGAAATCAAACACGTCTTAACGAGTGTATATTTAGCTGTTTATACCAAAATGTCTTCATTTTGTGTGTATTAGAATTAATATTTGAAAAAGAATGTCTTCATTTTACTCTATCCTTTTTAACTCTATAATGTTTACCTTATCTACAAGTATCCTTTTTAACTCTATAATGTTTACCTTATCTACAAGTATGTTAACACTCAACAAAGTTGTATAGAATCTTGAATTGTTGAAAAACAAGTCTAGCCATCTTCATATATGCACATATACACTTACAAATATGCTGTAATGTAATGAAAATACCAGCTGGACATATTTATAAACATTTTTTGTTTTAGGCAGAATAATTCACACTGAAATTTGTCACCATGAATAGCAGTGTCACTTCTGTTCAGAATCAGGATAGTTTAAGTGGGATAGGATTCCCTGGACATTCTCCCTCCTTTAATTTTAAAAGAATGTAAGAATGTTCTCTGTTCCATTCCATAAAGTCATAAGCTTTCCAGCAAAAGATCAATAAAAGGGGAAAAACTGAGTGAGTTTAGGAGGATCTAAGAGTCCCCTCTTATGGATTCTTCTCAACATTTTTGGTTCAAATATACTCAGACCCTTTTTTAACTTTAAAATTTAATTTTTAAGAGTCTAATACATGAATTCAGTGTATTCACATCAGTTCTACCCTGCCCTCTTCCCTTTCCAACTCCCTCCTTGTCCTCCATGAGTCTAGGATTATCATTGTTTTGCACACACACACACACACACACACACACACACACACACA
>JADRCD010169320.1:0-20156 GCA_019843815.1 Montemys delectorum | reverse complement strand
CAGGTAACAGCAGTTACACCAAAGGCTGGTGACCTCAACTGTATCCCCAGAGAAAACTGATGTCTTCAAGTTGTCCTCTGAACCTCTCACATGTGTGTACCTACCTACCTGCACAAACACAGGCACGTGATCATGCACGTGCATGTGTGCATGCACACACACACACATACACACACAATAGAAACACAACTAAAATTTTATATTCTCGTAAACTTTGGTTACTCTGACCTCCTGAACCTTCCTCTCCATACCTATGACATTCATTTGATTCTACCCCTCACTGTAGAACCTTTGGGTAACATCCTATACAGTTCATGCTCTTTCAGATTCTGGTGGAATTCTTCCATGGCCATTTGACTTACATGTCTGATATCAAAAGCACCCATCCATTGTGTCCAGCGACCGACTGCCTCTCCCTCGCCTTCATTTTAAATGGTGACTCTACAGACCTGACTATATACTCTGTTTTCATTTTTGGTTTCCTGCCCTGCCTGTCAGCATTTCCACGAGTTCTCATGACAAGCTTTTCCTACTATTTAGAACTAGATCGTATGTAACGTCCGCTCCTTGTCGCATGTCTGGGACATGAGGTGATCAGGAAGCCAAGCAGAGATTTTGCAGCTTCGGGGACTCCTTTCCCATTCACTATTGTTCTGACTTGCCCTGGAAACTACAGTCACATGCCCAATATGGCACCAAGTCTAAGCCCCCTTCTTCTGATAAATCTTTTTTTTTTTGGCAGGGCGGTGGGGGACAGGGCAGGGTTACATACATCCCTGGCTAGACTGGGACTTACTAGGTAGCAAAGGATGACACAGTGAACTTCTTTTTGTTTTTTTTTTTTTAACTGTAACCATTATTTATTGCCAATTTACCTTTTGAACACTATTTGTATATTATATTTTCAATCCTTGTAACATTCCTGTGAGGTAGAGATCATTATCCTCATTTTTTTTATCGTTTTGGTTTTGGCCTTTTGGTTTGTTTGTTTCTTTCTTTTTTCTTTTTATTGGATATTTTCTTTGTTTACATTTCAAATGTTATCCCCTTTCCCAGTTTCCCCTACCCCTAGAAACCCCCTATCCTATCCTTCTTCCCCCTGCTTCTATGAGGGTATTTCCCCCACCTCACCGATCCACCCATCCACTCCCGCCTCTCAGCTCTCAAATTCCCCTACACTGAGGCATTGAGCCTTCACAGGACCAAGGGCCTCTCCTCCCATTGAGGCCCGACAAGGCCATCCTCTGCTACATATGCGGCTGGAGCCATGAGTCCCACCATGTGTACTCTTTGGTTGGTGGTTTAGACCCTGGGAGCTCTGGTCTAACTCCTCCATGGGGGACCCCCTGCTCAGTCCAGTGGTTGGCTGTGAACTTCTTATCCTCCTGTCTCCACCTCCTTAGTGCTCAGGGGAAAGATATACACCACAATGCCCAGCTTGTGTGTTGCTCGGATTCGAACCTAAGCAACCACTCTACCAACAGAGCTGTAGCTCTAGCACCTGCATATCACTTCTGTATCTAGCAAGGGGTCAGTAGATGTGCCGAAAAACACACAACTTACAGCCCCATGCCAGTCCATGTCCCCTTCTAGGACAAATGCCACAAACCAATGACAAACTCGCTCATTCTTCCTGTGTAAATTTACCCATACACTTGCTCAAGGTACATACGTATTTCCGGCAAACAGACAGCTGTAGTTTTTAAAGGAATCCATAACTGTAATGCAGTTATTAATAGAAATTGTCCTGTAAGAGTTGATAAGAGGTTTCACAGTATTGTAGTAGGTATCTTCTTAAAATACAGAGAGGGTTTTTCTTCAGTACATGGTTGGATTCCTTGATGGCTGAACAGCCAGAGCTCTTACTGCTTAGAGGCCGTAAAACTGCAACCTGATAACAGGGTCATTTGATCCCACTGAAGCTGATGAAGGGGAGAGGGCAAATGGGAACTTAAAGTCAGCTTGTCTCGTATTTTACTTATCCATCAAGGTAGGAATGTCT
This sequence comes from Montemys delectorum, assembly GCA_019843815.1. Lineage (NCBI taxonomy): Eukaryota > Metazoa > Chordata > Mammalia > Rodentia > Muridae > Montemys > Montemys delectorum. The sequence continues at coordinate 18,154 of JADRCD010169320.1, read as the reverse complement.
AAAGCCTGCGGTGTTCCGGAGGGTTCTCACACACGTACTTACATTGCCTTCCGTGGCCATTGCTGATGTCAGACTGCCAGAGACAGGAGCTGGAAGAGAAGAAATATTTTCAGCTACGAGCAGGCTGATACTGCTTATAAAGTCATAGCCCTCTTTATTATGTAGAGGGAGACAGTATTGGCATTGTGATCAATAAACTTCACAATAAGGGTAATTCGTTAATTGGATTTTAATCTCAAATTCAGTAAATCAATGTCTTAAGGTTGAATTTATCAAGTAAGCCATTTTTGTCCGAACATCATCAGTATGTTAATGGCAATGAACGTGACACACATGATTTAGATACTTTGTTGTATTTGGGGGTTGAAGTTTTTGAGATAGGAAAACATTTTGCCCTTTGTGAAGAACAGTGTGTACATGTGGGCAACATGGAATTATTGAACCATTGCTCTTATCAAATGTCATAAATGCAGCCGACCCCTCAGGAAGTCCCAGCTGCAGTACCAAGAGAAGTCTTTTTTCCATGTGCCTATTTTGTAGTGGAGTACCTGAAAAACAAACAAACAAAACAAAACAAAAAACAAAAGACAAAAAACCAAGGCACTCTGTGGCTTTGAGAAAAGCCAATGAAAACAGAAGGGGAAACCTGACCTCTCAAGACACAGACGCTTGCTGAAGTCCCAGAAGCCACTGACATGTCTGAGGGCGGGACATTTCCTAACGTGACCTGGGACACCTGCTCAGATCCATACCCTCGCCCCATCAACCTGATCTCTTACCACAAAGGTCCCCCTGAAAGACTGCCACTACCTTTTTTGCAATTTGTGTCTTTAATACTTTAATCTACTGTTAATAAACAAGGTAGTGGGTTTCACATGGGTATATTTATGCATATCTCCTGTTATATCTTGTTTTGAAGATGCTCTCCCTGGGCCCAGGGATCCTTTCTCTGCCTCTCAGGCCCTGGGATTACAAGCACATGCTACCATACCTGGGACATCCATATCTGTCCTGAGGATTGAGCTGGGGACATCATAGTTTTGTGGCAAGCATTTTTTTTTCTCCCCAGGGCTAGTTACATTGATTTTTTTTTTCTAGGAATGCCTAGTTTCTCATTTTCCTATGGTCGAATAAAAATCCATTGTGTATATTCACTGTGCTTTCTTTATCCTTTTATCTGTTGGGAGATATCTAACCTAGCTTCACTTCTTAGATATTGTGACTAAAACCACAATTAGGCTCAGATATGCACATGTCATAGGGCCCTGCAGTCTTATACCTGATGCAGTATGATCCTAATTTTAATATAAAAAATTCCATATTTTCATAGATGTGAATAAGACATGTCTTTATAAAGTGCAAAGGAAACACAGCCAAAAGACTGACACTTTAAGCACCTAACTTTCAATTTATTTACAAAAGTGGCAAACTAGAGAAATTGTCTATGTGTTTCATACACACCAATAAGAAAATAATAAAGTCACAGAGGAAGGACTAAAGGGAAATTCAAATAACCTACCCTTAAATATTAGTAGTAAAAGAAGTACAAAATAAAACAATTTGATTCCACTTAAGATTAAGCAGTGAAAGCTTATTTTAGGGGAAGAGGCAGCCTGGAGGAAGATAGCCATTACTGATGTCCTAGACAGCTGTTTGAGAATGTAACAGTGAATACGGTAATTGTATCACGACTGAGACTCACTGATACTTTTCTGTGTGACATGAGGTATCCTCAGCACTATAATGCCTAGTAGAGAAAGAGTTTTGCAACACGTTGCTCATTAAAACATGGGTTGAAATATGTCTTAGCCAGGGTTTCTACTCCTGCACAAACATCATGACCAAGAAGCAAGCTGGGGAGGAAAGAGTTTATTCAGCTTACACTTCCACATGGCTGTTGATCACCAGAGGAAGTCAGGACTGGAACTCAAGCAGGTCAGGAAGCAAGAGCTGAAGCAGAGGCCATGGAGGGATGTTCCTTACTGGCTTGCTTCCCCTGGCTTACTCAGCCTGCTCTCTTACAGAACCCAAGACTTCCAGCCCAAGGATGGCACCACCCACAAGGGGCCCTACCCCCTTGATCACTAATTGAGAAAATGCCCCACAGCTGGATCTCATGGAGGCATTTCCCCAACTGAAGCTCCCTTCTCTGTGATAACTCCAGCCTGTGTCAAGTTGACACACAAAACCAGCCAGTACAAATATATTTGGATTTTTGTTTGGTTTGGTTTGGTTTTGGTTTTGATTTTTCAAGACAGGCTTTCTCTGTCTTGCTCAGGCTACCTTGCAACTCACTCTATACACAAGACTTGGCCTCAAACTCAGAGATCCACCTGCTCTGCCTCCCAAGTGTTGAGATTAAAGGCATGTGCCCCCACCACCCTATAGGTTGAACTATATACAGAATTATTACACGTTATACTGGCACACCTGTGGTGCCAACACTCTGGAGGCTGAGGCAGGATGATCATGAGCTACAGGCCAAGCTAGGCTACATAGTCATATTGTGTCTTTACAAAAAAAAAATTATTGGATGATTCCATTATTTTATGCAAGAAAAATAACTTTAGAGGATGGAAAGATAATTGAGTGGTTAAAAACACATGCAGCAGCAGGGTGGCAGGGACAGAATCCTCTCAGCTTCCGAGTGACAGAGGTGGACCAGCGACCTTCTCTGCCCCTTCCCTGCAAGTGGAGGGCCTGCCTCCAGGGCGTGCTTTAACCCAAAGACTCAGGAGAGATCCGCCATTTTCTTTCCGGTGACTTTCTAAGGCAGGACCAGCCAGGAGGCACAGGCCTCAAAAGTCGCAGGGGAGTCGAAAGGCGGCAGGGACAGGACAAGCTCTAGTCAGAGACACCAAGAACATCTAACACCAGAGATCAAGAGATGGCGAAAGGCAAACGCAAGAATCCTACCAACAGAAACCAAGACTACTTGGTCCATCAGAACCTACTACTCCCACTGCAGCAAGTCCTGGATATCCCAAAACACCGGAGAAGCAAGATTTTGATCTAAAATCATATCTCACAATGCTGATAGAGGAACTTAAGAAGGACATGAATAACTCCCTTAAAGAAATACAGGAGAACACAGGTTAAAGAGGTACAAGCCCTTAAAGAGGAAACAAAAAAAATTCCATAAAGAATTACAGAAGATCACAAGTAAACAAGTAGAAACACATAAACAGCAAACTCAAAAATCCCTTAAGGAATTGCAGGAAAACACAAACAAACAGGTGAAGGAATTGAGTAAAACCATCCAGGACCTAAAAATGGAAGTAGAAACAATAAAGAAATCACAAAAAGAGACAACTCTAGAGTTAGAAATCTTAGGAAAGAAGACAGGAAACATAGATGCAAGCATCACCAACAGAATACAAGAGATAGAAGAGAGAATCTCAGGGGCAGAAGATAACATAGACAACATTGACATAACAGTCAAAGAAAATGCAAAATGCAAAAAGACCCTAACCCAAAACATCCAGGAAATCCAGGACACAATGAGAAGACCAAACTTAAGGATAATAGGTATAGAAGAGAGTGAAGACCTCCAACTTAAAGAGCCAAAAGGTGGACATTTCATTCCTTCTTAAAAGGGGGACCCAAATACTCACAGAAGGAGTTGCAGAGATTAACTATGGAGCAGAGACTGAAGGAAGGACAAGCCAGCCTGAATATAGCTATTTCTGAGAGGCTCTGATAATACCTGACTAATACAGATATAGAGGCTCACAGCCATCCATTTAACTGAGTACACGGTCCCCAATGAAGGAGTTAGAGAAAGGACCAAAGGGGCTGTGGGGTTTGCAGCTCCTTAGGACGAACAACAATATAAACTAACTAGTACCCTCAGAGCTCCCAGGAACCCAACCACCAACCAAGGACTATACATGGTGGGACTGATTGTTCTGACAGCATGCGTATAGTAGAGGATTACAAATTCGATCATCAATAGGAGGAGAGGACCTCGGCCTTGTGAAGGTTCTGTGCCCCAGTGTAGGGGAATGCCAGGGCCAATAAGTGGGAGAGGGTGGGGTGGCAGGCATGGAGAGGGGGGAGGCAACAGGGGTTTGTTCTTGTTGTTTTTGTTTGTTTGTCCTTTGGAGGGGAAACTGGGAAATGAAAAATTTACGTGTAAATAAAGAAAATATATAATAAAAAAATAAAAAGAAGAAGAAGAAAACCACATGCAGCTCTTGCAGACAACCCTAGTTCACTTTCCAGCACCCGTGTAGAGCAAGCTGACAACCATCTGTACCTCCATTCCAGGGAATCCAAAGCCCTCACTGACCTCCGCAAGCACCTATACACTGGCCACCCATCACCCCACAAAAGCAAAGACAAATCTTTAAAGATACATTATCAATGTAGTAAGAGAAAATAAATCTGAATATATTTTCAGAAAAACAAAAACAGAAACAGAAAATGCCTACAGTGATTATCCATGGGAACTGGAATACCCAATCATTTACTTTTACTGCCTCCATATTAATTTTCTATAATAAGCTTTTATGTATAAAGTAATAATGTTGATAGAGATTCCTATGAATATTTTATTGACTAAAGCAATGTGTTTTTAGCCATTGATTGAGGAAATGTATCATAAGCTAAAGATAGTTTGAAGTCAGCAGCACTCTTAGGTAAAGAGGAAAAAATAACATAGACATTAAGAGTAGATATTTTGGATTGGGCTAAAATAGAAGTAAAGGCAGTTTGGCATCTTGCTGACTGTATGAAATCTTGGGTAAGTGACTGGTTTGGGTCCTCAGACTCCCATCTATGAGATGGAGTTACCTAATCCATAATCCATTCTTGGGGTTAGACAAGAGCTAAATGATGACAGGTCTTCATACAGCTGAAAATAAATCATCATAAAATCTTACAAATAATTGTATTGTAAAACATATTCATCACTTAAGGAGGATGTATTAGTGGTCAGCTGTATAAACTGCTTAATAATATATCATACAACCCTTTGAAAGCTTTCCTTACTCATCCTGAAAGCTTATTGGCCTCCTCTTTATTACCATACAGCAGCCCACTTTCTTGTGCTTCTTATGTATGTAGTATGTAACCAAACTCTCTGGTAAGTTTGCTGTGCCAGGACATGTAACTAATTATCAGAGCTTTTTATGTTAAAAATACTATTATTACCCCCTTCTTAGATGGGGAGATTTAGGCAATTGATTAGAAAGTTTGTGTCTGAATTTGAATCTAGATTTCCTATTCATTCAATGTCTTCCCCCACCTTCCACCCCACCCTGTCTCTGTCTTCATCCCTCCCTCCCCTCAACTCCCTCCCTCTCCTGACACACAGGATTTTTGCCAAGTTACTAAGTTGTCCTAAAACTCACTTTGTGTTCCTTGGTCCTCCTGCCTCAGCCTCCCAAGTTGCTGGAAGTACAAACTTGCATCAGTAGGTTCTACTACTTGTCCTATCCCAGTGACCTCATGTTCCCCAGAGGGCATTGTTTATGATGGTCATAGCGTTAGACCATCATTCTGTGGATATTCCTGTACCTGAGTTGATAAAGAGACCAGCAAACACAGGGGCCAAGACCTACTCTTCTTTGTGCCCAGCTGCCTATGCTGGTGAAGGACACAGTCTAGGATGCGCTGTTCAAAAGTTTCCTTGAGCTCAAAGGCCACACCATCAGAAGACTTTCTTCCATCAGAATCCTGAGTCTGTCCTTCAGTCAGATCTCTAAAAACAACAAAAACAACAAAAAAGCCTGGAAAAGTTGAGAGGGCACTGGAAACAATAATGAAATGTCCCTTCCCCTGCTTTCTCTAACACTGGCTTTAATGGAAGACACAGCATCAGAACCACGTTGGATAATGCAAAACATACTGCTTCTGCATGCTATAACTCCTTCTGACTCACAATCCTCTGAAAGGATACCTCTACCTGAGCTTCACCCCCCACCCTACAAGGCTCTTCCTCTTTGCTACAAAACCATTCTATCACAGTGCCTGGCCTCGGGATTTAAAAAAAAAAGAGACCGTATGACCACTAATCTATTTTCTTAAGTCTCTGCAGTGGTCTTGAGATAAATGCCAAAATCTTGAGAGTATCTTACAAGGGAGCTGAATACTCTTTGCTCAGGATTCTTCTCTTCCCCATTCTTGGATGTTTGCCACATCCCTCTTCATCTCCTGAATTGCTCATCTTCTCTAAAAGAGACTTCCTTAAACATATTTGTCCTAATCACAGGCCTTCTATACACACTTAATCTTTCCCCAAGATGTTTTATACTATCTACATTTTTTACTCCTTTCACCAAATGATGCTTAGTCAAGTTCTTGAAAAAGATCAATATCTTTGATGCTATCCAAGAATCTGTGCTTTGATTCATGAGGTTCTCTTCTTTGTAATAAGTAATTAATTTGCAGTTGTTTCTTTACTATATAACACTCCATCACGATACCTACCTGCGTCAAATCGTGTAGTGGGTTGACCTAACGCTGCTTTTATTCTACTGCTAAGTGCTTGCCTCCAAGATTTGGAGTCAGCATGTGGCCTTTGGGACCTGGCCCCCAAATTAATTCTGGTTGGTGAATGAATTAAGATGCCAGCAGCTAATAGCTGGGGAGAAGACAGATAGTAGGGTTTAGGTTTCTCAGGTTTGGAACCAGGAGAAGGAGGAAGGAGAGAGACAGAGAAGCCATGATAGAAGAGTAAGGATGTGTAGGAGAAAGAGCTACCAAGGAAGAAGAACATACAGGAGGAAGGAGAGCCACCATGTAAAACGACCAAGAGAACATGGCCCAGAGAGGGCTGCTCAATTAGGTCAAGAGCAGCCGAAATGGAACATAGAAATTAGTAAGTAATAACTCAGAGTTATCAGTAGGAAAGTGCATTCTACCAGCATGGATGGTAGGCAGTTGCCCAGCTATTGTGTTGCTTAGGGCATATTAAAATATAAAACTTGGATATGTCTTTCATCTAAAAATATAAATGCCTAAGGAGGGAAGGAATCCTGTGTCAAAATATATTAATTACCATTTACTACAAAGTCTCATTCATATATTTATTGATACATCTCTAATCTTTGTGCCCTGGATGTTTCAGTAAATATTTATTGAATTAATGAGTTGAATACACCAAGAACAGTATTGCTTAATTATAAATTTCCATATAGAAACCTATGGATTCTCATTTTTTTTTTTTGTTTCATGGAACACTATCATTATGAATGATCCACTACAGATTTTCTTTTTAACCCATAGATCGTGGGCATAAGACATACTACTACCACTCTTTCTTCAATTGAAGAGTGAATGGAAGAAATAACAGTCACTGGCATGGGTGCAGTGGGCATCAGGGCCAGCTAGGGATGGATAATCCTGTATTATGCTATCCATACCCCACCTGTGCCAATGTCTAGTCTGACTGTAGAGGACTGTGAGCATTTAGTTAATAACCCCAGAGCTCCAGAGCTCTATTTGTTTAAGTACACAGGCAAACCTAAACTGTAGGGGGCAGGAGAGATGGTTCAGCAATTAAGAGCATTTCCCACTCGTGCAGAGAACTCAGGTTCCATCCCCACAGCCAACATGATGCCTCCCAACTGTCTGTAACTCCAGTTCTAGGAGATTCAATGCCCTCCTCTGGCCTCCATGGACACCAGGCACACACGTGTTATACATACTTATAGGTAGGCAAGCATTCATTCACACTGGGGACGAATGAAAGTAATCCAAACTCAATTCATGTTTCTCCTCCATGAAAAGCAGCCAGCCAAAATTGGGGGTAGAGGGATGATAAAACTTGAGTCAGCATGTTTCCTGACAGCGAGAACAAACTCACCGACCACACTAGAGGACACACAGGCATGTGCTGGTAAAGGTGAGCTCATAGCTCCAAGGTTTCAGTTTATATATTATTGTTCACACAATGGCTTTCAAAAGAAAAAAAAGTAATAGCAAAATTATTTTGAAAATCCATCTAAAAAATATCAATTTAAACAAGGTACATACAAATAAAAGAACTAAAGGGAGAAACACTATTTGGTATGTCTTGGTAAATAAATTTTGCATTACCAACTATTTTAAAAATGATTAAGACCCTGAGGAGAATGTCATAAAACAATTCTGTGGGTTTGTTTGTTTGTTTAAAAAGCAGAGAGATGTCTCTCAGGAATTAAAATCACATACTATTCTTTTAGAGGAGTTCAGGTCCAACACCCACATTAGTCAGTTCATGACCCTCTGTACCTACAACTCCAAGGGATCCAACACTCTCTTATGGCCTCTGCAGGCATCTGAACCTCATGTGCATATATCCCCAAACAAACACATAATTTAAACGGAATAAACCTTTAAAAGTATTTTTAAAAGATTTTCTGTCAAGAAAATCAAAGCAAAGCCTACTTGAGGGAGTAGTCTGCTAATCCTTAATCGTAATTGTGACAGCTCATCATGATAGGTGGCAACTGACTGGTAGAGTCTCAAAAGTAATGCTTAGGACATCATGCAAGAGGAGGCTTAACAGGGAGAGAAAAATAACCCTAGTCTACTGAACAGCATAGAAACATCCATGCAGAGGATGGTTTCCTGCTGCATTGATAGGCCAGACACGTCTGCCCACCCTTGCTGTGGCCCACTGTGTCAGGATGTAAGTGCTCACTGAAGGGGCAAAGTATTGTAGAGAGTCACAATGGAGCAAGCTCTGCAGCCATGATTCCCAGCACAAGACAGGCACAAGACTGGGCCCATCAACATTCCTGCATCGAGAGAGGGGGAGCTCAGAGGGCCAAGCTCCTCTTTGAGATTTTATAGCTACTTACCAATTGCTAGAGAGAGGCCCTGTCCCTCCATGAGAAGTTAGAGGCAGTCTATGGTTTCTGGGAAATGGATAGGCAATTTCTTAAGTGGTGTAGATACAGGCGAGTTACCCATATTCCTTCAAGTAACCCTCATCTATGTGCCTACTGCAAATAGCCCAGATTAAACTCTTGGTTCACCTATATAAAGTGAAAAACCAGAGAAGTAGAAGTGGAACCAGCTGAGAAGAAGATGTTCAGTGAGAAGAAGAAGCAGGCAAGAGAGGGAAATGAGGGTGAATGCGGTCAGTATGTCAATGTCATAATGGAATTATTATCTAAGCAATATATGTTAATAAAATCATTTTAAAGTGTCCAATGCATTTTACATACATGAAAGCTATTTTTAAGTTGTCACATATAATAAAAACACTAAGATTATAATTAGTTTTAAATTCTTTCATTCTAGCAGTGAACAACACTCATGGTTGTATTCCACAGTTGTAGAGAAAAGGCTACATCTAGGTGGTTAAGGAACATGCGCTCAACCAAGATATCGCTCCACTGTACTCATGGCTGTTGCGCAAGCATGTAATATACTTGTGATATCGCTCCACTGTATTCATGGCTGCTGCGCAAGCATGTAATATATTTGTGCTGTTAAATTATTCACAAACAATAATTGGAACAATAACTCATTCCATAGAAAATCAATTTCTCACACAGGAATACTGCCAGCCCAGTGACTCAGGCTCCTTCCGGTCTGTCTGGGCTGGTATCCAGAGCAGACCTTGGGCGCAAGCTCCGCAGCCAGTCCCACAACACCCAGAGGAAGCTCCACTCCCAGGCGTTCTGACACACCCAGGATTAGAGGTGAGGAGGAACCAACATCTGTCCCAACACTGGGAGTAACTGAGACCAGCAGGACCAGGCACACAGGAACTCTGCCAGCTCAGTGACTCAGGCTCCTACTGGTCTGTCTGGGCTGGTGTCCTGAGCAGACCTTGGGCTCAAGCTCTGTCCCACAACACCCAGAGGAGGCTCCACTCACAGGTGCTCTGACACACCCAGGATCACAGGATCCCAGAATCACAGGTTCACAGAGACAACTTGACTCTGAGGAGTTCTGATACAACCAGGATCACAGGAAGGACAGGCTCCAGTCAGATTTATCAAGGGCATGTAGCACTAGAGATAACCAGATGTCGGGAGCAAGCATAAGAAAATAAACAATACAAACCAAGGTCACTTGGCATCATCAGAACCCAATTCTCCCACCATAGCAAGTCCTGAACATACCATTACACATCTTGAAAAGCAAGATTCAGATATAAAATCACTTCTCATAGTGATGATACAGGACTTTAAGAAAGACATAAATAGCACCCTCAAAGAAATACAAGAGAACACAGGTAAACAGCTAGAAGCCCTTCAAGAGGAAACACAAAAATCCCTTAAAGAACTGCAGGAAAACTCCATCAAACAGGTGAAAGAAATGGGCAAAACCATCCAGAATCTAAAAATGGAAACAATAAAGAAAACAGAAAGAGAGACAACCGTGGCCATACAAAACCTAGGAAAGAAATCAGGAGTTATAGATGCAAGCATCACCAACAGAATACAAGAGATAGAAGAGAGAATCTCAGGGGCAGAAGACACCATAGAAAACATTGGCACAACACTCAAAGAAAATGCAAAAAGCAAAAACCTAACCCAAAACATCCAGGAAATCCAGGATGAAATAAGAAAACCAAACCTAAGGATAATAGGTATAGAAGAGAGTGAAGATTCCCAATGTAATGGGCCAGTAAATATCTTCAACAAAATTATAGAAGAAAACTCCCTAACCTAAAGAAAGAGATGCCCATGAACATACAAGAAGCCTACAGAACTCCAAATAGACTGGACCAGAAAAGAAATTCCTCCTGTCACATAATAATCAAAACACCAAATGCACTAAACAAAGAAAGAATTTTAAAAACAGTAAGGGAAAAAGGTCAAGTAACATATAAAGGCAGGCCTATCAGAATTACACCAGACTTCTCACCAGAGACTATGAAAGCTAGAAGATCCTGGGCAGATGTCATACAGACCCTACAAGAACACAAACGCCAGCCCAGACTACTATACCCAGCAAAACTCTCAATTACCATAGATGGAGAAAACAAGATATTCCATGACAAAACCAAATTTACACAATCTTTCTACAAATCCAGCCCTACAAAGGATAATAGATGGAAAACACCAATGTAAGGAGCAAAACTACACCCTAGAAGAAGCAAGAATGTAATCTTTCAACAAATCCACACAAACCTAATTCCACCTCTTACAACAAAAACAACAGGAAGTGACAATTACTTTGTCTTAATATACTAATATGAAAAGTTAACATTACCAACATATCCTAATCGATTGAAATCCAATAATATGAGGAATTAGAAATTTGTTGATTGTCATCCAATGGTCTCTCTAATTTGGTAATTGGAGAAATAGGCCCAATATTGTACAATCTATATACACTTTCAGCTTGTTTGTTTGTGACAGTGTCTGGCTGTGTACAACATAAGGGTCTTAAAATATTGCTTCTCCTATTTCAGCCTCTCTATTAGTAGTATTGTTTATTTCATGTCTTTACACTATACTATGGTTTTCAGAACAGCTTATATATTTCAAAAGTAGTTATATACCCAAAAGAAACATAGACATTAACTAGGGAGGTTGCTTGTAAGAGAACAACAAAGAGTGAGACTGAATGCTTTGTAACTCTTGTATCAAGTTTGAAGAAAAGGTCTTTATAAGTTACTCTTTCTCTGAGATGAATGCTTTTCCAAATTGTCACAGCTAATGAACCAAATTCTTACCCTCACCTGATGTCTGTGCCACCCTCCAAGCAGAACCATTGTTCATTGAAATAGTTGGTGAATGACTTCATGGATAGACCATCTTAATACCTACACCATTTCTTAAATGAATGTAACCTGTTCTCTGTGGGCTGAGAATAAAGTCACTCACTCAAGTCAAATAGCTTTGACCATAGCAGGAAGTCTGTATCCAAAAATCGAGCCTACAATTCGTTTCTTGGTGCAGCAGAACTATCAACTTTCAGCTTAGCTACGATGGAGGTAAAATCCTTTGGTGATATGAGGGTCATTGAAGTACAGCCTTATTACAATGAAATCCAATGTCTAAAAATTGTTCTTATTTTGGGCTTGTACCACAGTAAGAGTCAAGACTTTAAAGTCTACTAAATACAAAACAAACAAACAAACAAACAAAAAGACTATATATATTTATGTTCATTTAAGAAAATACTAGTAATGATGTATTATTTTGAAGTATACAGTTAATATGTTTAGAGTTATTTAAAATTTATATTGAGAAAAATGTATTTTCAGTATTGCTGTAGACAAGCATCTACATAAGACTGTTAAATTGATTGTTGTTTTATATCAAACAACTTTTATAATACTTATTTTTATTGTTATAATAGTTTATAAATTTTAAGGAATATGACAAAAAATATTGTAGGTATTGAATGGGGGTCTCTGGGAGGAGTTAGGGTACAAAAGGGAAATAAGAATGTGATTTAATTCTATTTACTTAAAATATATTTTTAAATGTTATCAAATTCAGATAAATTGAAATCATGTAACTTTTCTCATCATAATGCAATAAAAGTTAAAAAAATTAAAAATGTAAATGCAGACACAGAAAATGCACATACTCTATATAATATAGAGAATTAAATAATGCATACAACAGACCTAAAAAAAAGAAAATAAATTTCTGTAAATAATTATTCCACCAAAAAATTCAATTAAATTGTATTTAAATGTTTATGCTGTAGCACAGATGTGAGAATTAGCAATAGTTGGCCAAGCCTAAACATATTGTATTCTAAGATAAAAACCCAAGAGGAAAAAGAATCATAATTTGAGTCTGAAGAGAAAAGAAATTAATGTAAAATTCATAAATCCTAACAGTAAATTTTTTTAATGATGGAACTCAGCAAATCTTTGTGGTATTTATTAAATATAATTACTGAGATTTACAGTGTTCTAGAACCCACATTTTTATGTGCATGACATAAGATTATATGGCAATTTAGAGTACCTGGGTATCCACCAGTCTTCCAGGTTATTTCATATGTGTATATGTATATATATACATACATGTATATACAAATATATATATACATGCATACATACATATACATATATAAACCTAGTACCCTAAAACACGTGGACTAGAGACAAATATATTTGTATCTGAATCTCAACTTCATCACTTGTTAAACATACAAACTTGTAAGCACTGCTAATTCGTCTGATTAGGGGATACCTCCTGAGTTAAACAATAATAATAACCAAAGCATGGGGATTCTGTGGAAGCTAAATAAGACAGCTTACGGCAAGCACTCAGGATCAGCAAATGCTCATGAGGTGGGAGCAATTTCCTAGAATGGGAGCAATTATCTAGAAATAGGTTTGTTATACCAAACTACTCTTCCAAGCAGAATGAGTGCACACTTAGGAGGTTCAGGCAGGTGTGATAATGGGCTTCATCAAAGGGAACTGCTCTCACACTCTGGGGCTGATTAAAATCCCTAGCTGGATATCCCTGCAACACTTTTGGAGCCTCGTGGCTGATCTCAAGGGTACACTTTTCTCGGTTACACTGATGACACTCAGCTTCCTTAGAGAACTACTCAAGACCCAACAACAGATAGCAGAGCCAAGCCAATGACGTCATGTGCTTTGTGTGTGTTTGTGTGTGTGTGACTTGAAAGCCATTGCATTCCTGACAGGTCTGCACCTGGAGAGTAGAGAGCATCTTCATTCTTCAACGGATCCTAGAGTTAACCACAAAGAGGCTTCACTTACAACTACAAATGAAGAATCCTTCCGGTCTGCCTGAAACACAGACACCTTCCTGGTACCGAGTGATACTAGGTGCATTCTAGCTGCTTTACAAACTGTTGAGTCACAAGGGTCCACTGTGGCCCCATGTCATTTTGAAACCAGAAAATAGATCAAGACTATGGTTTGCAGCAAACACTGTCTTATTAAAGAAGGCTGGGATGGTCTCTATTTTGTAAGAACTAAGAATAAAAGTTTAATTACATGGACTTGTAGGTTCATGAGACCTAGCAGCCGTGTTTGATTAGAATGATGACATTTAACATGTGAAGCCTTATCATTTTGAAAGTGTCAAAAAAAAAAAAAAAAAAGAGGAGACTAGGGCCAGTGACATGGAAACATTTGCTACATGGACCTGATGACAATTCAATTGTTAGATCCCTGGTGGGTAGAGAGAACAGACATCTAATAGGTACTCTCTGATCTCCACACAGCATATATATAAACCTATGCACATACACACATACATGAACACATGTACACATACACACACACCATATGCATGCACATACCCATGCACACATATACACACACCATAAGCATACAGCACATATGCATACATACAAACCATATGCATGAACACATACAGGCACACACATATACACATGCATACGCACATACACCATACGCATGCACATACAGTTGGATACACATGCACACAATAACAGTAAAAAAAAGTTCTAAAAAGATCATAACTGTGAATTAGAAATAATTTTCCAATCTAAACAAAATGAGGGCTAGGCTCACTCTCCTTTTCCTGAGCCTTAAGCGAAAATACCAGAATGATGAACTGATACTTCTAAAAAGCACAGATTAAGTCATAACCCATTGACCCTCTGAAGTCACAATGCTAGCATTTGATAAGGCATTAGAAGAGCAACTGTCAGGTTTATAAAAGTAGAGGAATATAGGTAAACTCAATATCCTTGTTAACCCAGAAATCAGAAGAAACGTGGTGGCAGTGGCCCTTCCTCCTTAAGGTGTAAGTCTCAGCCACCAAAACCGTGCAGTTAATAGAGCAGAGACCATCCCCTCTTGACTGACACCAGGAGCATTTGGTCAGCAGGCACGCGCTGCTGCTGGGCCATCACAGTGGCACCATAGAAAGCAAAGAGAGCACTCATCTTGGCTCCTGTGTAAAAGCATGGGACATGAAATAATCCATTTGTTTTGCCAATTAATATGAAATTTCTCCTGCCATGCCAGAGCAGGTGTGAAGGAAGCAAATACAGAGTGACCTGCCATTAGGATATGCATGGTGACATATCTAATGGTTATGCGTGGGTGCTGGTCATTTGGGACCGATTCTCCAGGAAACTGATACAAACCAAAGCGGCTTTATACAAATGGTTTCCTTTCTCTTCTTTCTCCTGGATTTTTAATTTCAGTTCTGTCAGTCTGATTTCCACTCGTTTTTCAGGAAATTCTCCATTTTGGTTTTATTTCCTCCACTCACTTTGCAGAGCATCTTTCCCATTCTCTCCACTGCGGTGAGGAATTGACAGATGGCTAGGAGAATCACGGGCTTTTTTATAAGACAGAAAAACGGTGATGCTTAAAATTACTTTACGTTCAACGCCATTAGAATCCTGGGCTACATCATCTATCTGAAGAGGCTGGCAGGCTCCTTCCTGCCTTCTCCATGTGTTCTCTCACACACACACTGTCAGCCCTGACGGTCAAGGCTCCAGCATACAGATCTCACATATGTGAGGGAGAGAAAACCCTTCCTGCACTCAGTTTCAAACTTTGTTCCCTGCAGACCACGTCACCAGAGTTAACAACAAAGTAGCTAGCCAAAAGGGATCCGGAACAAGCGTCTTCTGTTGTCCCCTGAAAGGATCTAATGCCTAGCACAAAAAACTGTGAGCCACGGTCTTCCGGAAGGCATGAGGCTCCTCTGGGTTGCTCAGCTTCAGGCATTTCTTGCTTTTCTGCAGGCTTTCAGAACTCTAAACTCAAGAGTTAAAGTCTGGGCTGGCGAGATGGCTCAGCGGGTAAGAGCACTGACTGCTCTTTCGAAGGTCCTGAGTTCGGATCCCAGCAACCACATGGTGGCTCACAACCACCCGTAATGAGATCTGACGCCCTCTTCTGGTGCGTCCGGAGACAACTACAGTGAATTACGCTGGAGCGAGCGGGGCCGGAGCGAGCAGGGCCAGCAGAGGTCCTGAGATCAACAGCAGCAACATGATGGCTCATGACCATCTATCTATACAGCTACAATGTATTCATACACATAAAATAAATAAAAATAAATCTTTAAAAAAAAAAAAGAGTTAAAGTCTACACCTACAGCCTACCCGTAGGTTCAACAAAATTGATTGTTTTGAGGCCACTGATTGCACGCCAGCAGAAACTTGTCCTACTCCCCAGAGTTGGAACCTGGTCACCCCTTTCACTGGTGTGTGGGGCAGACTAGTACCCTAATGGGTGTAAATACTCAGTTCTACAACTACTTACATAAACAATCCCTCAAAAGAATATGTATATTTCATCCCTAGACCACACCCATATATACACTCTAATGCACACAAACACTCCCTACTGGGAGTCCTTCTTCATCAATGCATGCAACCTGTAGGTAACTGCGTTCTCTTGGCTGGCTCCAGATCCAAGAGCCTCAGAACTTGCCACACTAAGGTCCAAACTTACTGTGTTTTGAAATCCAATATGAGAGGTAGGGACTCAAGGTACGTCTTTAAAGGTTTTATGTTTGGCCTCTGCTCTGCATTGCATAAGAAGTAGAGCTCAAAACCATAGCGAGGCCACAGAAAGCATTGTCCACAAACAAGTGACCAATTCTTAGTCCCACTAAAGACTCTCCCATGATTCCCTCTGATTCCTTCCATGATAGAGGGCTAAGTAACACTAAGTTTATTTCACTGAAGCCTTTGGAGACAAGAACAGATGATAGACTCTAAGGCAGGCCAAGTATGGCATATAATGTCCCTTCTCTTTATACTTTTACATTCCCGCCCCAGTTCCTCCACAGGAGTAATCGCCGTACTTTCTCTCCATAGAAGAGAGTTTGTTTGTTCGTTTGTTCGTTGGTGAAATCACGGCAGTGTGCGCATGCTCTGAGGTAGTTCAGGCCTTCTTCTGACTCCACAGCCTTTCACCTCGATGAGTATTTCCTGTGTAACAGGAGCTTCTGCAACTGAGGGAAAACTAACATAAAATCAACCCCCCATCTTCCATACATTACACTGATGTTGAAAACAGAATTCCTCTTTTGTTTTCTTAGTTCTTTTCTCCCCCTGAATGAGCTCTGTGGCTGTGCAAAAGCAAAGTCCAGTGCCTGTTAGTAGGGAAAGCCCGTGCAGGGCTAAACCTGTGCATGGTCAGGGGAAGGCCTGCCTTAGTCAAGGATGGGTTGGGATGACGTCTGGCAGTGTTCTCTGTCTTTCTCCAGACGTCACTGAAAAACTGTATGGTGATATCCCCTACACATGTGGAAGTAAAGACGCTCCTTTAGTGACACCGACCACTAACCAGTTTTCAGAGTTAATGTAATACACAAAATTAACCTGTAAGCCCCCACCTGCTCAAGGACCAGGTGGCCTCCTGGAATGCTGGGAGTTGTAGTTCTTGGAATAGAACAACAGCCTCATGAGAAAGTACTGGAGCTTATAGCTTTGCCTTAAACCCCTGAAACAATAAACCCCCTTCCCACTCAGTTGGGAAATTCCAGGGAGTTGTCTTGACCAAACTCCATCTCTTGGTCAGTATTTAATACTTAATAAGGCTTACTTCAAATTTGGCCCAAAATGGTGGAATTGGTTTTTCGCCAGCGAATCTCAGGATTAACATTAGTTGGTTAGTAAGCCAGAATTCATACTCAGGTCTTAGACTTCGGGTCCAGGGCCCTCTGGCTATCAGCTGCACTGTCTCCTTCAGTGTTCTCTGCCGTTTCACCTCCTTGGTAGTAAACTTGAGTTTTCTGTGAGCAGTAAATCTCAATACACTCTTACAAATGGATGACTCCGACAACGAGCCAGCTCAGACATACAGAGGAGGCTAATAAATATCTGTTGATTTAATGTGAACCTTACCTCTGATTTGGAATAAGTAGAGGTAGGCAAGCAATTTATTGATAAGATACCCAGCAAGACCCATAGTTAGATGCTTATCCAGAGGGCTACATGTGGGATCACAGGCGAGCTGTCACAGGGTAGAATGAAGGATTTTGACGGGAGAACAGAAACTCCTAGGAGACACTAGAGAGCCAAGCATGGATTATTCTGTTATCAAATATCCTTTCGGGGATTTTATTTAAGAACAGTGGGGTTGAAATTCTAGCTGAAATCCTAAGTGCGGGGATCTAAGATTTGTATTTGCTGCCAAATGTGTGCTTGCATCTCCTACCTACTAAAGTAAGAGCTAAGAGACCTTTTTATTCTTCAGGATGAACTAGTCCAATAACGAAAGACATTCTTCATATCTTCCAAAATTCAAATTAAAAAAAAA
>JADRCD010169319.1:31218-42969 GCA_019843815.1 Montemys delectorum | reverse complement strand
CTTTCTCAGAAGCTTACATAGTGCCCCCCAAGAAATATGAAAAATAGTCAATAGGGATGAAGCTTCCATGATAATAGCACCTTGATTTCTCCATGTCCTGTAACTTAGGTATGTGGTATCTTCAGCAATAGGGTCTTATCAAATTCTGGAGGTCAACCTAGAGCAATAGCATTAACCTGGATTGTCTGGGAGCAAGGGATTCCCACCAACCAACATCCCAAAGGGAGGTAACTCATACCTGGCACCGGGCCTTTTATTTGATAGCTTATGTTGTCAGGGATGTATTATCCCTGGCACCGTGTAGGATAACTCCATTTAAATTCATGTATGCGTATATTGTAGGAAATTTTTAGACTCATAGGAGGAAGCTTCTACAGCAGTAGGTTTCCATGTCTTTCCCAAAGGTCTTTAGTATAGCTAATTATCTTTCCATATAGCCCTTCCTCTACTCTTGTAATTCCACTTAGTCCTTCCTGTTCCATTACCTTTCTTCCTTCATACCATCTTACATCCCACTTCTTTGGCTAGGGTTATGTGTAATATCTGTTCTTACCAAATTATCTTGGTAAGTTTCAATTTCTATTTCCTTATATATTAAGATATTAACCATCTATATGTAATTATGCATTTGTCTTTTATCTTTTAAGAATGTTTATTAGCCCATTGATTAACCATATTCATAGCATCTTTTTTGTTTGTTTTTTTGGGTTTTCAAGACAGGGTTTCTGTGTAGCCCTGGCTATCCTGGTACTCTGTAGACCAGGCTGGCCTTGAACTCAGAAATCTGCCTGCTTCTGCCTCCCAAGTGCTGGGATTATAGGCATGCGCCACCACCACCCAGCCACAGTATCTTTTTCTTTACTGATTTTCATAATCCAATTGTCAGTTCTTGGCATTATTTCCTGAACTAGTTAGGTACAATGGCAGCAACTATGACTAGTGTCAGAAGGTGGTGATAGGCAGAAGAACCCTGTGGCTAACTGGAAACTCAGTGTAGCTGACCAGTGAGTTTCATGCTAATTTTGATACTCTATCTCAAATAAATAGGACAAAGAATGAGGAAGACACCTGCCACTGATCTCTGACCTACACATAAACAAACACATGTATATGGGTATCTGTATAATCTTTGTACACACAAACACATGAACAGTCATAAAATATAGCACATATAAACAGTGGAATTTTATTCAGTCATAAAAAAATAATAAGATTATTTTATTCTTGATTCTTCAATAAAATGATTAAGTGGATATGTCAAGCAAAAAAATCAGATCCAGAAGGACAAATACTACATATTTCTTCTCATAAAAAAAAGAAACTAGATTTAAACTTACACGTATGTATATATGTATAAATATATACATGGATATTATATTTATACACAACTAGAGAGAAGGTTAAAGGGGAAGGAAGAGATCTAGAGGGTGATAAATACTTGTGACATGAAGCAGAATATAAGACTATTTTAGAGAAGGGAGAGACCAATGAAGGAGGAAGGGATTAAGGAAGAGAGAGGAGCAGTGGGAAGGATAAAACTAATGTCATGCTTTATTTTCATGAAAATGCCATAGTAAAACTTACCACTTTGTGTAATATTTAAAAATTAATTAAGGAAACAAAAATGCAAGATGAAACAAGTGATTACATTGTTACTAAAGGTATTGACCAGTCCTGCAATATATATGACTGACAGCAAATAGAAGTTCTGGACTCAGATGAGGGTTATAAGGGCAGTTCTATATGCATACTTTGCAATATGTGAGATATGGATCATATTGAAAAATGCCTTCAAATGAACAACAAATTCACTAGTGAAGACTATCAGTATGGCACATTTTAAATAATGTTGAAAATTTAAAATTTGTAAAAAGCTTACATTTGAGAAAGCTGTAGTAGGGGAAATTATAATTTATTCCATGATTATGATGAATTATATAAGCCATAGGAAGTCCACTGCAAATGTGGATATCTCAATTTGGAATTTAGGACATACAGATATCATTATCATTTTCTTTAGCAGGTTGAGTTTACAAATTCAGATTAACATAAAGTCATAGTTCTCCCATTTCTTCATGAAAGTAAGGACTGCATTTTATAATTAACATATAGAGATCAACATCAACATTGTTTTCCATTTTAAGACTCTGCTCCCTGAATTAAAATTTTTATGTCATAGTAAAACTTCCTACATTTTCTTCAGAGGAAAAAAAAAAACTAAATACCATTAATGTCCAGACTGCCTCATACTTTATACTATATTCAGAAACACAGTTTAAAGTTAGAAAAGAAAATAGAAATATTATAGATCAAATAATAAGCTCTTCATAATTTGATGGCTGCTCTGAGCTTGGCTGAGCGCCCTCTGGGGTTCTCTTGGACATCTTGATCTTCTGGAGTAAGTACCTTCTTGTGTATCAGCTCCCAGTTCAGAGGAGCTCTTACAGAGCTGCTCTCCTCAATCTCATGATCCGAATCTGGCTGTGAAGTTTGCTTCACCTTCTGTCTGATGCTCAGGTTAAATCTTTCCGTCATGCTTATCCCAAGCAAAAAGCGTTTGACAATACGATCTTCTAAGGAATGGAAGGAGAGGGCAACCAGGCGACCTCTAGTTTTCAGAAACTTCTGCGCTGTCCTCAGTCCTGTATAGAGTTCATTGAGCTCATTGTTCACAAAGATGCGTAGGGCTTGGAAAGTCTTGGTAGCAATGTGGGTGGATCTTTGTAGCAAGTCTTTTCTTGCATAGACAGCAGAGGGAGGAAAGGCACCTAGAGATATTTTGTAAGAATAAAGAAAGAAGAAAGGTAACATTAACATTTGCTATGTAAATGTTCTGGAGCATTATTTATTTATGCATATTTAAGAACGAAATTTTCTGTGAAATTATGGCATTTCATTTACACTTCCCTCTTCTTTGAAGTTTTCTTCATGGTTCAAAACCAAATGTCATAATAACTCAACAACAACAGTAATCGAACAAAGAGAGGGAAATAGAAAGAGTAGATATTTTGAAAACATTAATATAAAATTTCACAATGCTTCAAAAATCATTAACTTACAGTAATAAGAAATACCATGCATTGCAATTAACATAAAGGAAGCCACATCTAGCTGCATCATAACTGAACATGCTCAGGACAGTAGCAAAGTAAAAGCAACAGTGAATCAATGTGCAGGGAATGTGAGATGGGGAGTTCTCAGTCCTAAATAAGACAGATGTATCCTCCCCTCAGGGCACAAGGAGGCAGAAAATTACAAAGAGCCAGTGGTGGAGGCAGTGGTGGTGCTGAATGACTTTGAAGGAAACAACAGTGTTTTCTCACACAGCAGGGTAGTTACGTATATGAACTCACATTGACTGTGACAACATGTGTAAGACCTGTGTAGGCTCAAGTCAAACAATGCCAGCACAGAGGAGGGCAGGTGAGCACCATGTCCCATATCATGCTAAGAAGCTATTGGCACGTGATAGCTGTGGGCATAGGGAACTTCAGTTTTCTTTAATGGTGCATTCAGTATTGAAGGTGTGTAGCAGAAGCCAGAGGCCTCACACCAGACAAATGACTGCCAGCAATAAACATTGCAAGTAAAGTTGTATGGACAAAATGTTATACTGTGGGATACACTGTGACATCTTCCAGCTTCCATAGGGAAATGATTTTAATTCTTTGTTTCATTTATTTTTATCTTATTTTGAGGGACTTGCAAGGGCAGATACAAAGGGACCTGGTGGATGAGTGAGACTCTGGTGCATGATGTGAAATGCACGAAGAATCAACAAAAAGTTTTAAAGAATCAAACAAAACAAACTAACAAGAATGAGACATCAGAGCGAGTAGTCATGAAATCCTCAAAGAATAAAAATATCACTTAAAATATACAAATCATAAATGATAAAAAGAAAAGTATGATAAGCCCAGAGTCTAAAAATTAAAACTTATGCTTCAAAGGGTACTGAAAAATCCACAGAAAGGAATACATATCACATCGCAAATCTAATGAGATTTGAATCTAGTGCATACAAAGGAAACTGAGTGCAGAATGACAGAAAATACTGTTTCTGGAATAGTCAGCAACAAGCACATAAGACCAAGCTTGCTCTTGGACTGGGCTGAGCAAAAATGCTGACTTTTATGTAGGCTTACACTGGCAAATATGATGTTAATAGATCATAGAAATTTCAGTGAAATTATACAAGAACTTTGCCTGTTGGAACAGGTCATTAGTGAATATTCCATAAGAATTACATATCCATTCTGCTTCTTAGGAATGAATATCTAGAGGATAACTGGAATCCTTAGTATTTTAATATCTTTAATATGCTTCTTGCAAAAGAGTAATCATATACGGATATGTATGCTTAGCTCATAATCCATAGTAGTTATACAGTATGGGAACAGATAGTACTGTATATTATACTTTTCTCTGTTAACTGAATCATAGAGAGAAATAACATATAGCAGCATGAAGAACCTGGGATCTGAATGAACAATCATCGTGATGAGCACACTCTGTCCCTGTAAAATCTACATGCTAGAGAAGGTCAGGCTCTAGATAGTTACACTAGAGTGCCTGATGTGTCTCCTGAAAACAAGATGCCACCATGATACCATCAAAACAGAAAAGCCAGGTCAATTTCTTTCAATCTGCTAACTGATCCCTCTTATTTTAAAGGAAAAAGACTTCTAAGGATCTAAACAAAATGCAGTGAGTCATTATTTGAGGCTTAGATTAGGAGGAGGGTTGAGTTAGACAGGGTTCCTAGCTGTTTCAAAGTTTACATAATTCAACACTAATGTTTAAAAGAGAAATGAAATGTAAAATTTTAAATGTAAATTTTAAAGAACATATATTTTTATATAAAATATCAAGCAAACATTCATATGGTCAATGAATTAACAAATATTGCAGAGTGTTTTTAGATGATTTATATATGCTTTCTTATCATTACATTTAAAATTTTGCAGAACTTAAAAGCATGGTTATACAAGGTAATCACTTAACTTGATATTTTAAAACAGAATTTTCATTTCAAACATATTCATTTCAGGATATAGTATTAAACACAGTACTTAATTATCCACAAATGGCTTTATGTTAAATGAGTTCACAAAATAGAGAAAAGCAAAGAGTATAATGCATTTTTACAGGGTACTGTCAATAAATATTTTTGAAAATAATAAAAGAATGTTTTATGACAAAATAAAAAGAATAACCAAGTAGTGTTTGTAGTGATCATAGAAATTCTAATATAAACAATTTTATTGTGTTACAAAGTATGAAAGACACATGGCACCTTCCTATGACCTCAGAATAAACAGTTTATAATTCTAAGAGTCAGCTAGCTGTAGAACTATGAGGATCTAGACCAATTCTTTTAATCTAAAGAAATTTGTTTTTATTTCAAAGTAGTAACACAAGGAAAATTTTGTTATTGTTCTATATAGCAAATTCACACTAGTTATATCTATAGTACTTGGAAACCTGTAGCTGACAAATCAATATGCTTGTAATCAGATGCCCTTTTCTTCAATAAGGTCCAATTTGACTTTTGCAATGCCACCCAGTCACAGAAAACAAACACACATCTTTCAATTATCTTTCAGTCTTAATGATAACAAGGTACTATTAATCTATTATGGTTTCATTCTGGGGCTTTGTGACTATTATTTGTGGAATTCTGATGTGGACTCCATTCAGTGCATTTCCTAGAGAGGATTTTTAGGTGTGGGTCAGTAATTCTCCTGACTTATCTTTAGAGAACAGGGACAATGGGCTTTGTGAAGCACTTTACTATTGCTCTGAGTGTCTATAACACATCTTCCTCTATTTTGGATATAGTAATCTCCATGACTCCTTTTTATTAGTATTTGTGTTTTGTTTTTGTAGCTTATAGGAGAAAAGAAACTTAGATTAATTTAGATTGTATAAAATAAAATTAAAAGAGGATAAAAGGGGGGATTGGGAAGCTGACTCAATCTATGGAGTGCCTGATGATCAAACATGATACTTGAGTTCAGATACCCAGTGTCCAGTAAAAGCCTGGCACCATGGTGCATATCTGTTGCCCCAGCAATTTGGGCCTAGAGATAGTTGGATCTTAGGGGTTCACTGGCTAGGCAACTTAGCCAAACTGGTGTGCTTCAGGTTCACTGAGAGACCCTACCTCTAAAACAAGAACAACTGATGGAGGCATCAGCATAGATTTCTAGATTTTACATATAAGGACACACATGCACACAGAGCTCGTGCACACAGACACACAGACAGACAGACACACACACACACAAATAAGGTAAGCATAAAAGAACAGCACTCAAAGCAGTATGAAGAAAGCATCACCTACCAATAATCCAAAAAAAGAAAAAAAAAAAAGGAAAAGAAAATGCCTGACTAAGGTGCATGCAGGATTCTTCAAGGCTTCCTTTAAAAAATTATTAAGATAAGAGATAAGCTCATATGAAAATCCTCAAATGGTTTTCTTAGAGATTGCCATCATTGTTAGAGGGCTGGGGCAGAGTTCTCGTGATCATCAAAGGTTAGCTAAAATCACCTACTTACAAATCACTAGGCAAAACCAAAAGATTCAAAGTCATACCAGATTTGGTGGCTTCTTGCTAGATCAGGTTATACGGAAGAAAATATTAATGAAAGTGAGACATGCTCCATGGCTTTGAGGAGCCTCAGGTTTGTAACCTTCACCCCTACCTAACCTCCCACGGGCTTTTCATCAGAACTTGTCTGCTTTGCCATTTCCGGAGTTTAATCATAATAGTCTAGTATACCTAATTCATTCAATTATGAGATAGAGTAGCTAAGATAGAAAATATGGTCTTAACCCCAATTTGAGTCATTTGGTTTTGTAAAGGGAGAAAATTCTCCTTTTCTGTGTTTTAAATTCCACTAACAGACTTGGCTGCCATAGGACAATGTATATTAGTTCTATGTGGGAAAAAGCATGCTTACTCCAAGAAGAACTTATTGCAACAAACTCTTCACAATGACCCCTTACTTACCCAACTCATTAATTTGTCTCTGATGATCTTGACAGAAAGACATGCTTCCTGTTTTCTGCTCCAGCCCTAGCACGTGACAGATAGCCTGTGGTTCATTCCCTTTGGTACACACTGGCTAGCTGTATTACTTCTGACAAAACGGAGATGGGTGGCTCTACTTCTGACCTAGTAAATCAGCTTCAGGTGGTCTTTATCTAGATGTCAGTTCTGTACAGGAGCTTTTTATTTCTTTCATGTCATGGGAAAATGCTATTTTTTAACTTAATTTTTTCCATACAATATACTTTGATTTTGATTTTCTTTTTCCCCAACTACCCCCAGACCCTTCCAGTTTCCCATTCACCAACTTCATGTTCTTGTTCTCTCTCCCTCTCTCTCTCCTTCTCCCTCTCTCCACTCCTCTTTCTTTTTCCCTCTAAATCAACCAGGCAAAACCTTATGAAAATAAAAAGCAAAACAAATAGGACAAAAATTGCTCAAAACAAAATGAAACAAAAAGTCCATAAAAAGACAGAGAGTTCATTTTACGTTGGTCAATTACTCATGTGCACGGCCCTGCCCTGGAGTGTGCCTGATAGAGCCATTGACACTCCATTTAGAAAACTGATTTGCTCCTTGTCAGTGGTATCAATTACAAATGCTTTCTCATGGACTCCATGTGCACTTCCCCCTCTCAGTGCTGAGACCCCGTCTGGCTTGAACCTAAGCAGGTCCTGTGTGTGTTGCCACAGTGCCTGTGAGTTCATGCCAGAGATGTTTGGCATGCAGCCAAGTATTTACTAAATAAATGTATATTGACTCCATAATGAATACACAATGGATGTGAAGAATGGAAAAATGAGTGAATAAAATGCCAGAACTATTATAAATAAGGAGTTCTCTTACCATTGTTCATGGCATTATAAAAGGCATGACTTTCATATGAATGAGTGACTACAGGAAAAGCAAAACCATCATTAGCTACTGAAAATATGACAACCATTACAAACCAAATCATGACAGAGGTCCAGACCACCATGTCAAATGTGATTGTGGGTACTTATGATGTTAATGGGGCAACTAAGCCCTCAAATTTGCTAGCAATTTCATTGTCTCAACAAACACAATGGGATGGATTTAATTATATGGGATAATGACCAGGCTTGGCCTTAACTCATCAAGCATTTGCACATCTAATAGAGCACCTGCAGATAATTTTCACTTCAGAAAATGCAAACTTGCAATCCTTTACTATAGAATAGACTGTCAGCATGCAAATTGAGCATAATGTTTACATATTACTTTTGCAAAATAAAAATAAAATTGGAAAGTTACATTTAAAAGTCATTAAACTCAAACAATTTAAACTGCATAAAAATAGCATTGTTTAAAAGAAAATTCAAAAGCTAAAGGAAGTGCTGTTATACGTGAAGTAAACTGTTAATATTATTGCTTTAAGAATTCTTCCTCAAAAGTCAATCAAAAGGCATACTTCCTGTGTCTTGTTACATATATATTCACACCTACATGAACCTATGCATATATAGCATATATAAGAGAATGATCTGCAAAACGGTCTGTCACATGCTTTGCTTACATACCTCATTTAAAAAAATACTTCAGCTCTATAGATGTTTTATAATTAATTTTATTCATTCATTTATCAAGTATTTATATTGACATATACATATAAGTCAGCTCAGAATACAATCATAAATAAGGTGCATTTGTGCAGGTGAAATTCATATTGCTACCATAATAGCAACATGTAAGCTATTTTCCATTTTGTTATCACAAAGGGTCTCTAATAACCATATATATTGCAGTTTATGCTTCTATATGACACAAAAGCTCTACAAAGTACGTTAGTCAGAATCTGAGCAAAATATTTGAACCTGTATGAGAACCTTGTGTGTCCATACATACAATTGGAATTGTTTAGGTCAAAGGGTATTTATGCCCATTTAAATTCTAAATTTACCCTCTAAGTAGATTGCACCAATTTACTTCCATCAATAGTATATTATAGAGGCAATCCCCCACATCCTTGTCAGTACTAGCAATGATCACTCTTCATCCCTGACTAGTCTAATAGTAGGCAAATGATAGTGTTCTGGTGTTTTAATTTGCATTCTTTGGCAATTAGTAGGTTTGGGCATCTTTTCAAATCTAATAGCTATTTGATTCCGGCTGTAAATTGCTTGAATGAATCTTATGCCTATGTTCCTAATGTGATACTGCTTTTTTCTTTATTGATTTGGAAGACATATTTATAAAATAATAATATCAACCCTTGGTCTCTCCTATATAAATTATTTTTTCAGACTTTTACCTCAATTTTGTAGACTTTCTGCTATACAGAAATTAAGGGTTTGTGGAGTGAGGACTGAGGCTAACCCAGAAAAAAAACATTCTGTATGTGACAAATTGTGTAAGTGTTTGTATATGTATATGCAGGCATGGGTGCCTGTGCATGCGCATGAGGCGGCCAAAGGAGTCACAGGATGGCTTCCTTTTTTGCTCTCTTCCTTATATGCCTCCAGACAATGTCTTGGAACCAGAGGCACACTTCTGGGCTAAGGTGGCTGCCCAAGAACTTCCATGATCTGCCTGTCTCCACTCCTCAGTCCTTGGGGCTTAGCCAGGCCTGACTGTACATGGTTGCTGGGAATTCCATTCAGGGTCTCATGTTTGCAGCATATGCACTCTTAGCAACTGAATCATTTTCTCGAACCTTCTGCCTCCCCATTTATTTACTAATTTATTTAAGGTATATCTCAATGAGGAAAGCCTATGCCTTTCCAACATTATCAGCTTTATTTTTGGGATATTTCTGGTTTTGTTTATATGTTTGAGAATTTGATTAACATGAATAATAGCTTTTATTATACTATGAACACTAACAGACATTTACTCATTGATTTACAACACCATTCTGATGGTATATCACAAAAATGTGGCAGAAAAAAGTGTTCCAACATTCTCAATTCTTTTTGTTAATGTACTTCTCTATTTTCTACCAGTACGAGAGTATTTTAATTAGTGGCCACTGCTTCCTTATGCTAGGTTTTGTCCTTTGGGGTAACCTTCTTGTATCCATTCCAGTCCATAATTGACTTCTTTTCAAAGTTGTGTTGGATATTTATCTAGCATTTATCATTCCAAATTAAATAAATACTTAATGAAGCATGTAAAAAGGGTGGTAGTATAATTAGAACTGCAGTAAATTTCTAGAAGAATTTGAATAATAATTAACATTGTCATAATATTAACTTACTCAATCTAAAGAATATAGTATTTCTGCTCACATTTTACATGTTGTCACTATAATGTAATAGTTGTTGTCATCTAAGGCATGTTCAAGCATCTGTAAGTACACCATTTACACAAACACATCTTAATCATCGCTAAGGAAAAGCATAGAATATTTATGCTTATATCAAAACTGCATTGGGTAACAGACACAGTGCTGAACCTCAGAAAGCCTTTGTCTTTGTGGTTGTAGGTGTGAGGTAATATGCTTAATTTCTGAGTTTGTCTTCCAGTTGCAAGATGTCATATTTATGGCTCTGAAATATGGGATTATTGTAAAAACAAACAAAATATTAAAAGCATTCAAGAGTATTTAGTGTCCATCCCCTCTCCTCAAACTATCCCAGGAGGATATCATTCACACATATACTTCTCTCCTAGTCTAAGCTGTAAAACAGAGGAGGTAGGGAAAAGGTACATTAAATGTTGAGGATTTGTCAAACATTTATTCTGGACTAATAGGAGAGTGGGTCAGGATACAAAAGAAAGTACAAAATGTTTTTAATGTACAAATTAATGGTGCAGCACCAAATTTACAAAATAGTGCTTATATACTAAAAGGATGAGGATTTAGAATTATTTTTCATTTTATGTTGACTATTTAATAACCAATGCTATGAATAAGTACCTGAGCTTCATTAACATAAACCATCCAGATCATGTTTTTACTATCTGGTCAAGAGATTATTTTCCGTAATTAAACTTCTAGATTTCTCCTGCAATACAATTTATACAACTTATATCCTGTCATTTTAAGGGTTTTTCCTAGTTTCCTTTTCTGTTGCCTTCTTTTTTTTTTTGTTCTAGCTTTTGTAGTGGGATATCTTTCTATACAGGTATCTTCTTTCTTAAGCATAGCCCCACAACAATAAAATATATTGAAAGTCATTTTAATCCACTCCTTTGTTTTCATGGTCTTGCTCTGCTGGTCCATGTATTTAGTTTGCCTATTAGATGAAGTGCATATAAAGTTACCAGTAGAAAATCTGTAGACTAAAATAATTATAGTCCATATTGTCACATGAAATAGTCTACAAAACTCTTAGCCAATACTTAGTACCTTAAATAGTCTAAATACTGAGGATAAAACCACTTGAAGGTATGTTATTGACCTCATAAGAATGCCAAGCAGATGTTATGGTAACTCCTAACAAAGATACGGTGCACAGTCACATAGGAGCAAGAAGAGAAAGAAGACACCTGATTGTCTGCAGTACATTTTCTGACCTGACGCTTTCAGGAAACTAGCTAAGAGAAGCATAACACCCTAAAATCCCAACCAAGCAATAGAATGTCTATGTCAAGTAAGTATAGAAAATGCAGCATGCCATCCTCCCCCTCTGCAAACCCACAACGTCCATGGTGAAGTCTTAAATCTAACTATTTAAAGTTTTTTAGTCAGTGTTTCTCAAATATTGTGTAAGCCTCTGTGTGTGTGTGTGTG
>JADRCD010169319.1:0-31208 GCA_019843815.1 Montemys delectorum | reverse complement strand
GAGAGAGAGAGAGAGAGAGAGAGAGAGAGAGAGAGAGAGAGAGACAGAGAGAGACAGAGACAAAGACAGAGAGAGAGAGAGAGAGAGAGACAGAGACAGAGACAGAGAGAGAGACAGAGACAGACAGAGACAGACAGAGACAGAGACAGAGACAGAGACAGAGACAGAGGGAGAGACTGTGAGAAAAAAAGCATTAAGTGGAGGAGCTGCCTTAAGTATTAAGTATTTTCCTCAATGGCATACCACTTTATAAATTAAGGCAAGGTCTCTTGGTCAAAATTCAGGCTAATTTAGCTAGGCATCTTGGCCTAGATTCTCTTTCTCTGCCTCCAGTCACAGCATCTAGTTCTGTGTGGATGTTGTGGATCCAAACCCCAATTCTTGATTTGCATGGTAGGCACTTAATCCACTAAACTATCTCTCCATTTATTTTTATTTCCAACACCAATAACTCCATATAATTTATTTTACTTGGGGGAATGCTGAAAGCAAACTTTCTGTTAATCATGTTTATGTACTTTAATTATGTCAATAAATCCCTACCCAGATTATAAAAGGTAGGACGCAGACATCCTTATATGCAATTAAACTAACAAATCAAAGCAAAAGCAAAACCAAAAAAAAACCAAAGGGTCAACAACTGCTTCTACAATTTGTAGGTACTGTATGTGGATGATATTCAGGCTCTTTAAAACACCAGTTATTTGTCTTTTGGATAACACATTGTGTATGTAATCACTCCAGAAGGAAATTAAATTTCTGAGCAGTTTATTGACCTTTTACTAAAGGATATTCAGATCAGCACTAGTTGTTGCTGTTGTTAAACTTAATCATATCTGTTTGCATAAAATTCAGTGTCCTTAGGATGATTTTGGGTTTGAATGTGCTCAAAAGAAGGCAGAATTTTAAGATGGTCTATTCAGCAAATCTCCTTATCTCCTTTTTCCTGCTTAGGAAGAACGGAAGCTAAAATGATAGCACCAAGCTCAGAATGCTTTTACACAGGCTCTGATTCCACGTCAGGTGTTTCATGGAATACTCTCATATTCTGGGAGAAAACAAGTATAGAGTCTTTACTCTAACCCTGAATACCTTGTTACTGAGAGATGGTTTAATGGACGGCAAATCTCTTTGCATCAAGTTGGGAGAGTTTGGCTTTCTCTCTGCATGTCCCTGGGGGAGATGGGCATTGTCCACCTTAAAGACTGCATCTGGTGAAAGCAGCAACCACCCTGGTCTCCTAACCTGGGAATGGAAATGAATACCTTTGGCTTTTGTCTTTCTCATTCTACTAAGAGTGACTTATTGTTAGCTCAGGTTATTAGACTGCACATTTGTCTCCCCTTTTCATCTGCTTCCATGATAGTGGGAAGTTTATAAAAGCGACAGTTGTGACTGGTGCCATTATCTAGACTTTTGGGTAGGTACAGATTACATGTATTTGATTAAGAATCAAGATGCATTAAATTCACCTGTTAGGAAGAATGTGCTCTAAAGTAGTACTTATGTTTGCTGAATATGCTCCAGCTAAGCAAACATAGGGAGAAGTAAACTTATATACAAATGTAATAAAAGATATTTTTTTCCTGGCAAAAATCTCGAGTAATTAAGTCCTGTTCTTTTTATTTTCTTTAAAGCTTCCTTTAAAGAAGAAATCTTGACAGAGGAAGTAAAATATTTTCCAAACGTTTGTTGTTATACATTTATCATAAACATATGGTTTTAATGGTAAGGCATGCCTGCCTTTCTCCTTCAGCCTCTGCACACCCTCTCCACTGAGAAGGATGTCTTTTCTTTTTTTTTAATTATTAGATGTTTTCTTTATTTACAATATCTTCTTTCCCAGGTTCCCTTCCAAAAGAAAAAAGAAAAAGAAAATAATAAAATAAAATAAAATAAAATAAAAAATCAAAAACTAAAACAATCCCCTGTTCCCTCCCCCTTCCCCCTGCTCACCACCCTACCCTCTCCTACTTCCTGGCCCTGGCATTCCCCTACACTGGGGCATAGAACCTTCACAGGGTCAAGGGCCTCTCCTCCCATTGATGACTGACTTGGCCATCCTCTGCTATACATATGCTGCTGGAGCCATGAGTCTTCCCATGTGTACTCCTTGGTTGGTGGTTTAGTCCCTGGGAGCTCTGAGGGTACTGGTTAGTTCATAGTGTTGTTCGTGCTAAGGGGCTGCAAGCCCTTCAGCAAGGATGCCTTTTCATTCCTCTTGAAGTGTTCATCTACTTATTAATACAAAAATGCCTTATTTTTTCAACACATATTACAACTTAGTACTGGGCACTACATGTTTCGGCTCATACTAGATTGTAAAGTCTTACAATCTTCTAATTCTTATTTCTTGATTCCAGGTATAGAGACTGAGTGAAAAAGAGGAACACCCACTGGATAGAAGATATCTTTCCCATCTGAGTCAAGAGATAGCAATGAACAGGAAATGGCAGTCACTTCTGGATCTCATCTCTTCTTAAGACTGTTTATGTGTACAAGATTATGTGGTGATATGTCCCTGTCTCCATCACATTTTCAAATGATCCTGGAACCCCAAATAAGGTGAATTCCCATGAAAGCAAACGGAGGTAGCTCAACTTTTACTCCTCATTTACCACTTTGAACCCTGCCATCCGGAGGCCCCAGCGTTCCCGCACCGCTTTCATGCCACTACTGCCCAGGCCCCACACCTCCTTCCAGGACACCTAAGAAGCTGAAACTGTTAGTGAGCTGTCAGTTTTCTTCACAAAAGCTCCATATTAATGGAAACAATTGTTCTCAGTAGCAATGGTCTCTTTTACATATGATAATGGAACTCAATTTGTATGTGAAAGCAATTTATTTTCAGTAATAAAAAAGCCATCTTTTTACTAGATAAATGATTTCAGGTCCCACAGAGAAATTAACATTTTTAGTTTTAGGATACACTAGTACTACTTACACTTTTAAAAATGTAATACATTTATATGCTCAAGTGTATTGTGATTTTTAAGCTCATGGATGAAATTAGCAATGTGCTGAGGCTGTCAACACGATGCATTGCGATCCTCCTGAGTCATAGGTTTAAAAATTAATTGAGCTCTTGCACCTGTTTGCCGGCATTCATCTGCTGAGTTTCCATCACATTTAATAAGTCTCTGTGACGCAACTCGTGTCCTTTCGCCTGGGATCCTTTAATACTGTGTTCAATTTTCACCAGTCTGAAACTCAAGGAATATTACAAATTTCAAACTGTTAATTAAAATCTGTGAAACAGAATGATTCCTGGTAAAATTGGCTTTACTCAGTGAGCTTCTTTTAAACTTCTTCAAAGTCTCCTCTAATCTCTAACTCCAACCAGGTTAATTCTGATGACAACATGATCTCACTATGGGTACCTGAGGTCTGCAAATGGGAATAACACACATGGCTTGTGGGCTCTTGTAAGGATCCACAAGGATATCTATAAACATAATTTTAGATAGATAGAACATCAAATGTTCACTAAACATTAGTTTTACTTATCATTATTATTATCACCATTTAATTAGTGCTCAGTCTGGGTAAGCTGGTATTGGAACATCCTTCCTTCCTACTTGGTACTACTGATTTAGACTAGGTAATATTACTCCATATGTGTTTATATGTCTGTGTAAGTGTATATGTCATGTATGCAGGTGGCTACAGAGGCCAGAAGAACATGTTAGATCACTTGGTACTCGAGTTATAGGCAATTGTGACCTTCCCTATGTAGGTGCTGGGAACTGAAGTTGGGTCCTCTGCAAAAGTAGCAAGAAGTCTTAACCACGGAACTGTCTGTCTCTCCAGCCCTGAGCAACATTTTCTTCTTAAGATTTTTAAGTTTTCTTCTTACCTGTCTTTGCTCAAATTTTATTTCCTTCTAATCTGGACTTCTTGAAAGACATCTAAGTTTACTCATGAAATGCTATTTGATAATTCAGTTTCAAATACATTTCAACATTAACAAATATGGTCTATAGTAGTTTATATTCAACAAACTTAAAATGTATAATCACTGTTCTGAGTAACAGCCTTGATATGCTGACATGACATCAAAATTTGATTGTGCATTTGCCCATACTATTTTTTAATTCACGTTATAATGAAACAACCTAATACTTTATTTCTTGTTCAATGTTTGTATAAAGAATATGTTTGTTTGTTTGTTTGTTTTAAGACAGAGGAAGCACACAACAATATAGTGACAGAAAACTAAACTTGACTAACTGCTTTACGAAAAAAATGCTGTCAAACTAAAGTTTCACAGCAACAATTATTTTTTGATAAATGTTTTATTTCTGAAAAATCTCCCTTTTTGATATCAGAAACAAAAAATGGCATAAACTATTAATGTAAATGTATAGGAATTTTATTCCAGCCACATGCTGCTCTGGAAGACCTAGGTCTGTGTAATCCATCTGGAATGCAGACATGCTACACACCTTTAATCCCTTTGGCTGGAATAAGAACATGCCCTTAGTACACACCTCTAAGGTAAAAGTAGTTTGTACAAGGAAGTAGCTATGTTTGAAAGTGATAGCCAATTGAGGGACAGGTAAAGTGATGAATCAGAGAAAGATTTGATAGAATTAGTCAGAGATAGGATATGCCCAACTCTCATGAGAACAGCACTGGAAAGAGAAGCTATTTAGAAGTAGCATAGGCAGAGTCAGGGGAGTCTGCAGTGAGTGCAGTGTAGTGGGGTGGAATTCCTAAGTGAGTTCATGCAGCTCAGAGCAGGTCAGCAAAGGCAGTTGAAGCCACAGAATATAAAAAAGAGTGAGCAAATTAGAATAAATTGCCAGATTTAGGTTGAAATCAAGCAGAGCAATTCATTTAGAAGCTCAGAGAAGGCAGACTGAATCAGTCAGTTTGGAAGATTAGATTGTATAGAGGCTAGGAACTTCTAGGCCTAGGCCTAGGGATAGTTAGAATAGAGGAAAAAAACGCTCTGGGCTCAGCCTCACCCATGGATTCCTACAGCTTGAGTACGGCTCTCATCTCATCCCTTCATCTGAGGAAAAAACCTCAACATTTAGATATAAATCATTTTACTTTTTAAGTTCACTCTAATAAGCACTGTATTACTATATAACTTTTCTTATTCCTTAAAGTATCAATTGACATTTCAACAGTAAATTTATTTCTGTGGAAAGCTATGCTTTACATGTCCCAATGCAGGAAAAGATGATGAGTTTTCTTTTTCCTAAAAGTCATGTCATCCCTGTGGGAAGAAAGGCTGAAATGAAGTGATCAACCTATCACAGATCATACTGCTTGACAAAGCATAGGTTAGCAAAAGGCCACACAGGAGCACTGTGCAGTATACTCATTTATTCTCTGACTTACCCTGGCTCTAGATAGAAAGGGGAGCAAATGTGTATAAGTGCACTTGGAGAGGCCATCTCATTGGGTGCTCATAGAAATTGTTTTCATCCACAAAAATAGACAAAGTGGGTTGGACAAGATTAATCACTCACTCAAGTTCACAGAGCAAATATGGACAAGCAATAGATTTGAGTGTGTGTGTGTGTGTGTGTGTGTGTGTGTGTGTATGTGTGTGCGTGTGTACTTGTCTATATGAATGTGTGCTGAGGCTAACGATCATCTTCAGTAGTTACTCCCATGTCATCTACCTTATTGGTTTTTGCTTAGTTGTGTGGTTTGGTCTCACACTGGTCTGTAGCTCACCAATTAGGCTAGACTGACCAGCATCTGCCTGCTTCCACCTGTAAATGCAGCCCAGCAATTACAGTTGCATGCCTCAATCTTGCCATTTTTTTTTTTTTTTAACATGGGATCAGGTTCAGATGCTCCGCCTGTGTGGCACTGTGCTCAGACTGAACTCTGTCCACAGTCTGCTTTAGGAGGTTGTTACTCATATCCTGTTTTTACCTTTCCTCAAACTTCGTGATCCCTTCGATGTTCTATAGCTCCTTACAACTGATTCCTAGTTAACACTAGGAATTTATAATTTCCTCCTTAATTTTTAATTTTCATTTTACTTTTGCTATAATTGCACACATCATTTCATCGATTTATTTGTCCAACAAGCATACATTAAACCTTGCCTTTGCATCTAGTTAGATGCATGAGTCAGAATAAAGGTTACATAAAATTCTAGTCAGGAAATAAACATGTACATGTAATCAACATAAATCACAAATACAAATGAAGCTTC
This sequence comes from Montemys delectorum, assembly GCA_019843815.1. Lineage (NCBI taxonomy): Eukaryota > Metazoa > Chordata > Mammalia > Rodentia > Muridae > Montemys > Montemys delectorum. Next base: position 25,024 of record JADRCD010169319.1, on the reverse strand, counting down.
ACTGCCTTCATTTTTTCTACTTAGATAGTATGAGGAATCACCTACCAGCTGTTGGCTACGGATGGATCAGCTGTCTGAGTTGTGAATGTAAGGTTCTTTAGATATCCTTTGAATATGACATAAGCTCCAAGATTACAAATGAATACTTATGTTGCTTTAAGCAAAATATAATTAGTACATCTACTGAACAAAAATATTGCCAACTATCATCATAGGTATTGCTCACTCTTATTTCAAAATAAGAAAGATGGTCCAGAGCTGTTTCTGTAGGAAGCAAGCTGGAAGACCAAGAGTTTTAACTAAGTCTTTTCTCTCACAAGATTAACATTTAATTAGTGATCACCTGCTGTGGCCAAAGAAGAGAAAGGACACTAGAACCTGGAAGTGCTCCAGTACAAAATGCAGGCAGCCAACTTCTTAAAAACACGTGGACTTAAATTTGTCAAATGGAAGCAGATTTACAATCTACTTGCTTCTCAAGACTACTTAAAATTACATACATTCAGAGAAAGTCTAGCTAAAGCTGCTTCTTTCCAAATCAAGGAATTTCCCCATCAAGAGTGTTTGCGCCGGGCGGTGGTGGCGCACGCCTTTAATCCCAGCACTTGGGAGGCAGAGGCAGGCTGATTTCTGAGTTCGAGGCCAGCCTGGTCTACAGAGTGAGTTCCGGGACAGCCAGGGCTACACAGAGAAACCCTGTTTTGAAAAACCAAAAAAAAAAAAAAAAAAAAAGTGTTTGCATATGTTAATAGTCATTTAAAAGATTCTATAATCAAAAAACCTGTTTTTTTTTTAGCATGTTATTGTATAATAAGATAGGAATATACATAATCTTATCCTAAAAGCAAACAAATCAAAGCACCAAGAGGCAGTGAGGTTTTTAGCTTGCCAGCATATGCAACTTCAATGTTCTTAGAGCACTTACACTCTTTTGATTGACATTCCTATGATGTATAAAATGGGGAATCATTTTTTGAATTTGATGTTACTTTAAAGTCAGTATCTCCTGAGTTAATATGCATTTTGATAATTTCATACATTAACATGGGAAAATGTCTCCCAAGGTTCAAACGCCATTATATGACAATGCTGTTGTTTCATGCTTACAGGCTAAAGCACCATGTTCAATAAAAATAAAATATGATATACACATTAAGCAAACGATTTCTACGTAGCCACATTTAAAAATATTCAAAAAGGAAAGATAATTTTAAAACCATATGTAAGACAGATAGCATTAAGGATGCCACATCAACATATATTTAAGAAAAAATTATTTTATATTTAAATAGTATTAAATGCGGCATATAGTTTACATTTATGGCATTGATTTTATAAAAATTTTTACTTTTTGAAATTAAAACATAATTATATCAATGCCCTCTCCATTTCCTTTCTTAAGCCTCTCCCTTGTACCCTCATTTTCTCTCAAATTCATGGCCTGTTTTCCTTTAATTTTTAGTGTGTGTGTGTGCATGTGTGTGTGTGTGTGTGTGTGTGTGTGTAAGAGTGTACATGCACATATATGAGTATATACTTGTTTTACTTGTTTTGAAGTAGACACCTATCAAGTGCCATGACCAAATGTAACTATGGACAACTGTATTGAGCAATTCAAATGTAGCAGACAATTCAAAGAAATATATGCATTCTATTCTATGCAATGAACGTTTTGTTCATGCAGTACTACAGAGGCACATATACAAACATATTAGCTATTTCCAGTTTTCCCAGAATGATGAGCCTGAATTAATGAGAGGAAATGAACATGAGAGAAGAAGCAGGAAGGCTGCATTTCTGGAGACAAGTATAAATAAGACCTGTGGGAAGGTGACGGCGATATGCCTGAAAGGCAAGGACATCAGCATGCCTGGAATACAACAGGTCAAAGTGGAAAAGACTAGAGCCAGACCATGACTTAGCAGAGGTGATCAGCAATCTACTGCTAGACTGATGCTTAATAAATGACTTATAGTCATTTTTAATTCTTAAACTTTATGACTTTACTTCTTCATTTATAATCATATTAGAATAAAAGTTACACTGAAGATGTGAATTCCTATTTATAAATTACTTTTAGAAAAATAATATATATACTATATAGAATAGTATGTGTATATGTTAAATATATTAAAACTCCTGGCTATATTTTTTCTAAATATTATATGCTTGAATATGTATAGAAACATGAACACTCAAGTTCCAGAGGCAATTTGGTAATTAGAAAGTATTATAAATTGTAACTGTTACTCTTTATAAAACACTGGTAAAAAGTAGAGTTCCAATTCAGAGCTTGGCTTTTACCTTTGGGAACCTCTCTGATATTCTTAGTGCTAGCAAAGGCACCAGGGTTCAGGTTTACATGTCACTGCACAGTGATCTGATACACTGAGGACTTCTGATGCCAGTATGGCTCCAGGTGAGGTTCTTGGTGTTCCATGTTCTTTTGGATTATAATCTTTTGAAAGGAAAAGGAAGTGATTTATATATTTCCATGAAAACTTGGCCTTTAAGATGTGTCAGGGACTAAATAGGATATATCCTGGAGGTCTGAGAGATATCCTGGAGTCCTGGATGTGAATTTATTAGAAGTACAAAGACATTTAAATATAGCCTTTATATATTCAGATTTACAAAAATACTTGCTTCTTAAACAGAACAATTGCTTAGGAATTACACTGTTTTGAGAAGTATCTTCTCTCCACCATTTTCATTTACACAGAACCTGTGATTATGATCTGCTCTAGAAATAAGCACACACTAGATTCAGATGTGTCCTAAATCCCAACTCAATGGTTTCTTATAAGAAGGAAATTCAGAAACAAAAACAGAGGCAGAGGCACAATGCCAAGTGATTGTAGAGTTGGAGACAGAGACATCTACAAGCCATGGAACATCAATGACTGCTGGGGACCAGTAAGGTCTAGGAACAGCTGAGGAAGAATCTTGGCTAGGGGCTGCTGCTATCTCCATTTCAGTTCATGTCTTGAACCTGGTAGAACACATTTCTTTTGCTTGAAGTTCCCTAGTCCGCAGTGTTTTGTAATGGCACCTATAGGAACTGATGGAGATGTCATCCTGTTGCTGCTTCCTGTTTCCTTCAGGAAGCAGCTCTCTTAATACATTATGTCAGCTTGATAAGTAGGCCATTTTGTTTGTTCATGAAATTGTTTGAAAGTAGCATTGAACTTTATAGTGTTACCACAAAGTCTTCCTTCAGTCAAAAGAGCTCTGTGTTCATAGCATTTACTATTATCATTAGGAAACTGAAATATTACATAAAATGATGAAATATTAACTATGAAAGAAAAAAACATACAAAGGAGTTGGTTCCTTTGTACAATTGCTCCCTTGGCTATGTAGAACCCCTTTAATTTCATGTAATCTAATTTATCAATTCTTGTTATTATTTCTGAGCATAACTAATTCTTCAGAAAGTCACTTCTTATCCCTCTATCTTTAAGGGCTTTCCCTCTATTTTACTCCAATCATCATAGCTGTGAGTCTTATACTGATCCATTTGAATTGAATTTCAATTCAAGCCAAGTGAGAGGTGTGTCTAGTCTCATTCTCTCACATATCATTTCATAGCACTGAAATATCCTAAAAAAGGATATTTCTTCTATAAAAACTATCTTCAGTATCTGCATTACATCAGCTGGGCCATAGTCATGGTGTATATCTTTAATTATTCTATCCTATTCCATTGGTTTTCATGTCCATTTTTGTGATGTTACTATGAAGTCATTATTATAATTCTATAATTTGAAAAATCAAACATTGTGATAGCTGCAGTATTATTCTTTTTGTCAAGGATTATTTTGCTTATCTGGGATATTTTGTATTTCTACGTGAATTTTAGGGTTGGTTTTTCAAGTTGGGAGAAAAATGTCACTGGAAGTTTGGTTGCCATTGAATGTGATCAGTGCCATATGACAACACATGAAAACACATCCACTCACTTGAGGTAGTAACAAGAAAAGAATAAATATACAACTCCACCCAAGTGTAGCTTGATGAAATGAGTTTATTAGAGTTACTTACAGGAATACTCAAAGGCAGAATTATCATAAAATCTACTGGTGAGAACTCATGAAAACTGTAAAACTAGCTCTCTAACCTGTAGGAGGCTCTATGAAGAGTCTTTTCTGTTCAATAGTTGGTCATTGCGAAGTCTGATAAGTTTTATAAGTTTCCTGAATCATGTGAGTTTTGAAGCACCCCAGTCTTATGACTTTCCAATCTTCTATTCTTATGACTTTCCATTCTTCTAGAAGGGGATGTTTCAACTTGTAAGAATTAGCAACATAACATGACTTTTAGAAACAGCAATTTTCACAGTATTTATTTTGCCAGTCCATGAATTTGACACCAGAAGTCAAATTAAGGTACAATCCCTCAGGTGCTAGCTAACTGTTGTGTTTTAAAGAATATTTTTTTTTTGTATTTATAAGTCTATTCTTGAGACTCTGTGAGTCTATGTCTACCATTTGGGTGCTTGGAAATAAACCTGAGTTCACTGTAAAAGTAGTAAGTACCCTCAACAAATGAGGTATCTTTTCAATCTCCTGACTCTGCTTTTTTGAGACAAGGTCTGAATCCTGCCTAGCTGGCTAGGCTGGCTGACCAAGGTTCCACCTGACTCCACTTTCCTGTGTGGGGATAACACACGTGCCTATCATTTTCATTCTTTTAAGGTGAGTTCTGTGATCAAACATGTCCTCCTGCTGAGCAGCAAGCACTTAAACAAATGATCTCTCCAACCCTGTTTTATTTAATTTTTTGCAGTTATTATCAAAGTGATCATTTTCTTCATTTCCTTCTCAGATGATTTGTTATCAGCATATAGGAAAGCTATTCATTTATATGTTAATATTATATACTGTTACTTTGTTAATCAGTTCATAGAGTGTTCAGGTAAAATCTTCAGTTATTTTATGTATAGGACATGTCATCTTCAATAAGAATAATTTGCTTCTTCCTTTCTTATTTATACACCTTTAATTTCTTTCTTTTGTAATATGAATCTAGTTAAGATATCAGAGGCAATATTGGATGAGTAGGTAAAGAATACCCATCTTTTTCCTCATGGCAGTGAAAATGTTTGCAGGTTTTCTCCACTGAGTATAACGCTGGCTTCATACATGGCATACGCACTCTTATTATGTTGAGGAAGGTTCCTTCTATTATTATTCTCTTCAGGACATTTATCAATAGGGAATGTTAGTTTTCATCAAAGACCTTTTCTGTACCTATTGATTTGCATTCGTTGAATAATCCTTGAAATAAAGCCCATTTGGTCATGTGAAGAAACAAATTTCTGAAAAAGACTCAGCTATGTTCCTATGTTCAGAAATAATGTGAAGAATAAATTAAGTTGGATTACATGAAGTCAAAAGGCTTCTTCACAGCCATGGAAACACTCCTGCAAAGAAGGCACCTCTTCTGTATGACTTTTCTCTCACAGTCAATATCTCATCACTCTATGTAATGTTTCATTCAGTTACCTAATGACAGTAGTAAATGCTATGAACACAGGGCTCTTGTGATGGAAGCTGTATGTTAACATTACAAAGTCAAATGTGTTGTTTTGTTCGGTTTGCAAGTACTTTATTGGAACTATCCAGGTCTAGTGAAGTACTGGATATGAGAACCTACAACCACCACTTTCCTAACCAGCATAATTCCTAACTGCATTCCCAACATTTGTCCCTGTCGTCAGGGAAGAGTGTTATCCTTACCCCTCATTAAGTAAAATTCTCTTTGAAACAAACAGACACCAATACAGAAAACCACAACTAATCAAAATGTAGAACTGTGGAACCCAGCACAACTGGATAAACCTTCAATAGAACTCCCATGTGTTAGGCTCAGGGACCCTTGTGGAAGAGGAAGCTGAGTGATTTTTGAGAGCCAGATACAATCCACAAACCACAAGAAACTCAAGAAGAAGGAAGATCAAAGTGTGGACACTTCGATCCTTCTTAGAAGAGGGAACAAAATAGCCATGGAAGGAGTTGCAGAGACAAACTATGGAGCAGAGACTGAAGGAAGAACAATCCAGAGACTGCTCTCCCTAGGAATACTTTCCCATATTCAATTACCAAACCCAGACACTAATGTGGATGCCAGCAAGTGCTGGCTGAGAGAAGCCTGATATAGCTGTCTCCTGAGAGGCTCTGACAGTGCCCTACTAATACAGAAGTAGAGGCTCACAGCCATCCATTGGACTAGCACAAGATCCCCAGTGAAGGAGCTAGAGAAAGGACCCAAGGAGCTGAAGGGTTTACAGCCCCTTAGGAGGAACAACAATATGAACTAACTAGTACCCTCAGAGCTCCCAGGGACTAAAACTCCAACCAAAGAGTATACTTGGTGGGACTCATGGCTCCAGTTGCATATGTAGCAGAGGATGACCTAGTTGGTCATCAATGGGAGGAGAGGCCCTTGGTCCTGTGAAGGTTCTATGCCCCAGTGTAGGGGAATGCCAGGGCCAGGAAGAGGGAGAGGTTGGTGAGCAGGGGGAGGGAAGAGGGAATAGGGGTTTTTTTCAGAATGAAACCAGGAAAGGGGAAATTATTTGAAATGTAAATAAAGAAAAGATCTAATAAAAAAAGAGCCAGAGAAACAGTGATTTGCTGTGAAATTGTATCTCCTAGTAATAACAGAAGCTATTCCCATATAGTATAATCTCACATACATGATTGCCTAAACACGATCTGAAAAAAGAAAACAGGAATGTACATGCTAATATGAAAGGAGGAAGCTCAGGAAACTTCAACCATATATGAAATATTAGAGGCAACTAAGAAATCTTGGGTAAAAATAGTTGTCCCCAGGGGAAAAACACATGAATTGGGTATCTAATACCAAATGATTAGCCCTTAAAACATATATGCAAGTAACATTATATGTATTAAGCAAATTGTAGTTGTGTATTTAGAAATGTATAAGTATGTGTATATATGTATACACATGTATATACATATATATGTACACACACATACACACATATATGTATGCACGGATGCAACAGTAATTAATATAAAAAGAGGCCATGACTTTGAAAGAGATCAAGAAGACATATAAGAGAGGGTTTGGAGGAAGGATATTATAAACTATATTATAATCTCAAAAAACAAAATAGAAATTAAGAAAGAAAAGTGTGGTATCCATGACATGAGGGAGAGTGGCTCATGATTCCTGTCATATCCTCAGCCAGCTTGGGTATCTGGATAACATTAGTGTCATAAAAAGAGCTCAGTGTCATTCTTTCACTCTCTTTTGCAGAGTGTTTTATGGAGAGTTAGTCTTTCAAAAGTTTCATACAGTTCAGCAGAGAAAACGCATGGCTTGAGCTGGTTTAGTTGGAAAACTTCAATCTCACTGCTTGGTACAGATCTATTAAGCTTTCTAATCCCTTGGTTAATTCTGGTATGTCAGTCTTTCTCTTTTCCAAAATCTCATCTTGCCATCAATAAAGTTGTATTTCTATTGACTGATATTGAAGACATAAAAACAGACTCAGAGAACTCAGTGTTTTAATGCCATTCACAATTTGTTTCCTTGCCCATATGTGAATATTCTCACTTTCCTTCATTGTTGATATGGCGCTAATGTGTTCATAAAATCACAACATTCCAAGGAATCCTTATATTGTTCATCTGGTATATGTTCACATCAGTTTATCTAATACCAGACTGGTATTTCCCCAAGTTCACAGATTCAGATCCAGAAACAAAACAGCTAATTTAATTTCTTAAAGATATACTCCCACAGGGCAGTGGTGGTGCACACATTTAATCCCAGCACTGGGGAGGCAGAGGCAGGCGGATTTCTGAGTTCAAGGACAGCCTGGTCCACAGAGTGAGTTCGAGGACAGCCAGGGCTACACAGAGAAACCCTGTCTTGAACCCGCCCTCCCCCTTCCGCAAAAAAAAAGATATACTCCCAATTATGTCTCAAATGCATGGTCTCCTAAATTTTAATTAGTACTAACTGTCTTTAATTAGGCTGTATGTAGTCGTGAACAAACCACTGGTCCTCTTTAGAATTGTTTTCACAAGTTACTAGATAAAGGTTTCTAACAGAACAATCTCTAGGGTTCTCGTTAGCTATAAGCCTTTATATCAGTACCAGACAAAATTGTGTTTTCTTATGAATAAATAATGTGATTTTTCACATAAAATGGCATGTGGTGCTCCTTAAAGACAGCAAGGGCAAGTACTGTTGCCTGATGAGTAAAGAATGAGAAAGGCAAAGTGTGTAAGGAGAAGCTGAATCTATTACCTGCTAAGATGCCAATGTAAACTCTTTTGAGGGGGAGGGAATAATAAAATACTGTATGTTTATAAAAAATCAACATGAATTCTACTCCAACTTGAATAAAAGATATTATGTTCAAAAGGACTTGATAAATGCCACTTTAAACACTTAAGAACTTAGTTACTTCTTTACATTTTATGTTAAATAGAATACAATATTTTTAATTATATTTAATTATGCCATAAAATAATTGTTATATGAAAGCTTAACGGTTTTAGTGAATTCATAATTACATTTTATTCTTTAACTCCATCTAGTATTAGCATAGCTTTAGTTAATACTGGTTCCTTTTAAACTACTATACAAATATGCCTTTTACTTATTTAGTATTTATATAATTTAATAAGAAACAATGAAAACAATCTTAATATATTTTCATATACAAAAATGATACAGTGTTTCTGTTGGGCCAAAAAGATGAAAAATTTACCTCTGTAATTCTGTTAAATAACTGCAGGAGTTGCATTTTTACTTTGAGAAACTTTCATCAGAACATAGTTGTGAAGCAGCTTTGGCTTCAAATGGAGAGGAGGCGCTAAAGCACCTCCTAGCTAGAGTCAGGTTCCAGAGGTTGATGGTAGTGACCAGCAGAGAAGATGAAATGTTTCAATAAGTCCCTTAGGCGGATTTAGTTAGCATCTGCAAAGCAGAATAATCTATATATCACATACACTTGGTTGGCTGACTGTTTAGAATAGACGTATGAGTCACTGAGGTTTATTTTAGCAATTGAGCAATGCAATTCTCTTTTTGCCTGAAATATTAAATTGTAGAAATATGAAACTATGAGAGGTAATGTCAAATCTCACACAGGATGCTTTTCAACCACTGTGAGGGGACAAGACATTCTTTAAAGCATGTTTTTCCATGTTTAAACCTTGATCAACACAAATGATAAGTTCCCATGTACAAAATTTCTATTATATTAATTGGACACCTATGGTGAATACTTTTGAAATACGGTGTGTGCTGTTAGAGTTGCCTGAGTGAGAAAGTTTGAAGAAAGAAAAAAGAAAAAGAATCCTGAGATTTGAGAAAGATAAGAAGGACTCTGTTCTGAATGATTTCATATACAAATGTATCCCTCTAGGAGTTAACAGGGAGGTACACACACACACACACACACACACACACACGCACACACGCACACACACATACAAACAACCACACACACACAAACAACCACACACACATATACAATATCAATATATGTATATATACATACAATACATTATATATGCAATAAAAAATATATATACATATATATGCACCACATATTCATTTAACTTGTTACTCTTAGACAACACAGAGCATTAGCACAGGTACCTGCAACAATGCTGGCAAGCTGCTGGGTTCTAGAGATAGGGTAGATGCTGCGTGCTTGAATGATTGCAGAAGCAATTCTTTTGGCATGTTTCTCCTCACCATATGATCTTAGGATGGATGCAAGTGCTTGTTGATCTAAAGCATTCACAACATCAGCAGCAGTAGGCATGTCAGGGTACCTGTGCACAAAAAAAGCCAATCAGTTTACTGACACCATTTTCACTGATAAGAGTTGGTGTTTGAGAGCACTGGGAATGTGAACTGAGGCAGTCATAACATACAGCCTAGAAAAAATTCTAAAGCAGACTAAAATATCTCCCACACAAAAAAAGTTTACAGTTTACACTGTAATCATTATGGCAAGAGGAACCTGAAACATTCAAGAAAGTCAAGGTGAAGGGAAGTTAAAGTATTTTGCTAACCTTTAAATTTCATTCATTTGAAAAGATAATATTGATCCTGTAGGTTTCTCGTAAAATAAAATAATAGGAGAATGTTTGATATGAAAGTTGCTAATTGAATTATTTTTTCTTTGCTCAATATGTAAATTACTAATTGAATTAATACTATTCTTTTCATTGGCCTGGAGCTATGATAATGACAGATGATAGCTGATCAGATGTAAAGGCTGAGGAGGAAATTAATGTATGGCAGCAAAGAAAAAACTATGAGTGAGACAGAAAAGTCTAGAAAGTCTCCCTCACAATAACTAAAAAGACCCAGTGTTAACCATGCATGTTTTGGATATTGATATTAGCCTCAGTTATCAGGGGCAAAGATCACCATGGATTGAGTCCTCAAAATAAACAATATTGATTGAACAAGCCTAAATATTATTTCAATCAGGGGACAGAAAGAAAGCCCAAGTTCTGACCACACAGACTAAATTATGCAAGCAGAAAACATTGCTCACCGTCAGATTATTCTAGTTTATTTCCATTTACAGAAGTGGGTCAAACTAACTCATTCTAATTGATGAGCTAGCCATGACTCGACTTATTAGGAACATAATGTGTATTAGTAGTACACTTACTAATCCCACATAAATATGTTGGGTTATTAGCTGCATACTGTGACTTGTTATGAGTTCCAAAGACATAGGAGCAGTAAGACCTGAGGTTTAACCAGAGTGAGGTTTTGAAGACATCTAAAACTCTCTTTAAAAATTATTAACTTGTCAACATGCTTGTGTATTCAGGAGAAGGCTTTGTGCATGGTGTGTACTCCATTTTGCATGTGTCTAACAGTCCTTCAGTCGGTTTCTGAAACTCTTACTCTCTGATTGCCTTAGAGAGTAGGAAAAGATCCTGTTCTACATATGATGGTTTCTTTTTTGGTTTCACTTACTTTTATCTATTTATGCATATTTTGAAGTGAAATAGAATTCTACCACTCCACCTTTCCTCCCTCCCTCCCCTCCCATTCCCCTCAAACAGACAGCCTCTTTTTCTTTGTACCAATGAATGTTTTATATGGTAGCCCTAACTTTCATCTCAGTGGGTTCCCTTTTTGGCTTTCAAAATAAAGACCCTTTCTTTTAAGGTTGTATTGATATATATGTATAAGAATTGCAACCTTGTTATACTGGATAGCGTTTTAAATACATAAGACTCAATTTTAATCTGGGAAATGAATATAACAATGCTTAGCTCAGTTATCAGAATTATTGAGAAAGGATGCCTACATAAATAAATACTGACAACATAATGACTGGACAATAAATGTTCATGTCTTTCCCATTCACATATTTGCCAGTCATTATTTGAGCATAAAAGACAAAATCCTTGCTAGTAAATTTAGACCCTATTAAAACAATTATAAGATAGCATGCACAGATTTAGTTTTCATGATAATTTTGTTTTTTAAACAAGAAAATTACCTAAAGAAATGTTCAACATCCTTAGTCATCAGGGAAATGGAAACCAAAACAACCCTGAGATTCCACCTCACACCAGTCAGAATGGCTAAGATCAAAAAATCAGGTGACAGCAGATACTGGCGAGGATGTGGAGAAAGAGGAACACTCCTCCACTGTTGGTGGGATTGCAAACCACTCTAGAAATCTGTCTGTCGATTCCTCAGAAAATTGGACATAGTACTTCCTGAGGACCCAGCTATACCACTCCTGGGCATATACCCAAAAGATGCTCCAACATATAACAAGGACATATGCTCCACTATGCTCATAGCAGCCATATTTATAATAGCTAGAAGTTGGAAAGAACCGAGATGTCCCTCAATAGAGGAATAGATACAGAAAATGTGGTACATTTACACAATGGAATACTACTCAGCTATTAAAAACAATGACTTCATGAAATTCTTAGGCAAATGGATGGAACTAGAAAATATCCTGAGTGAGGTAACCCAATCACAAAAGAATATACTCACTGATAAGTGGATATTAGCCCAAAAGCTCAGAATACCCAAGATATAATTCCCAGACCACATGAAGCCCAAGAAGAAGGAAGACCAAAGTGTGGGTGCTTTGGTCCTTCTTAGATGGGGTAACAAAATACTCATGGGAACAAATATGGAGACAAAATGTGGAGCAGAGACGAAGGAAATGCCATCTAGAGACTGCCCCACCTGTGGATCCATCCCACATACAGCTATCAAATCCAGACACTATTGTGGATGCCATGAAGTACATGCCGACAGGAGCCTGATATAGCTGTCTCCTGGGAGGCTCTGGAAAAGCCTGACAAATACAAAGGTAGATGCTTGCAGTCAACCATTGGACTGAGCATAGGGTCCTCAATGGAGGAGCTAGAGAAAGGACTGAAGGAGCAGAAAGGGTTTACAAGCCCATCAGAAGAACAATGATATCAACCGACCAGAGCTCCCAGAGTCTAAACCACCAACCAAGGAGTACATATGGAGGGACCCATGGCTCCAGCTGTATATGTATGTAGCAGAAGATGGCCTTGTTGGGGATCAGTGGGAGAAGAGGCCCTTGGTCCCGTGAAGGCTCAATGCCCCAGTGTAGGTGAATTCGAGGTAGAGGAGGCAGGAGTGGGTGGGTGATGGGGGCACATGCTCATAGAAGTAGAGGAGGGGGGATGATATAGGGGATTTCTGGGAAGGAGGAAATTAGGAAATGGGGATAAAATTTGATATGTAAATAAATAAAATAATGCACAGGATCAGAGGTGAGGAGGACACAACATCTGTCCCAACACTGGGAGTAACTGGGACCAGCGGGCCCAGGCACATAGGAACTCCATCAGCCCAGTAACTCAGGTTTTCGTCTGAGCTGGTGCCCTGAGCAACCTTGGGCTCAAGCTCTGCAGCCAGCCCTACAACACCCAGAGGAAGCTCTACTCCCAAGCTTTCTAACACACCTAAGATCAGAGGTGAGGAGGACACAACATCTGTCCCAACACCAGGAGTAACTGGGACCAGCAGGACCCAGGCACAAAGGAATTCTGCCAACCCAGTGGCTCGGGTTGCTTCCAGTCTGTCTGGGCTGGCCAGTGCCCTGAGCAGACCTTGGGTGGAAACTCTGCAGTCATTCCCAAAACACCCAGAGGAAGCTCCACTCCCAGGTGCTCTAACAACCCCAGGATCACAGGATCCCAGAATCACAGGATCACAGAGACAACTTGACTCTGAGGAGTTCTGACACAATCAGGATCACAGGAAGGACAGGCTCCAGTCAGATTTAGCAAGGGCAGGTAGCACTAGAGATAACCAGATGATGTGGGGCAAGCATAAGAATATAAGCAACACAAATCAAGGTTACTTGGCATCATCAGAACCCAATTCTCCCACCATAGCAAGTCCTGGACACACCATCACACCAGAAAAGCAAGATTCAGATATAAAATCACTTCTCATGGTGATGATACAGGACTTTAAGAAAGACATAAATAGCACCCTCAAAGAAATAGAGAATGCCACGGACTGGGGGTTTTCTTCTGGGGATCCCTCGTACTGCGGGACGATGAGTTCTGTCCAAGTGTGCATGGGATTTGGCTATGACAAACAGACTCACACAAGTAGTGTAGGATCTGAATGTATTTCTTAAAAATGGCATGAGACTTTTACAATCATTGCAAAAGAGAAATAAAAAATTCTGGCAGCTCAGTAGTCGAGGTACATCTGAAGCCATCTAAAATACATTGGGTCTAAAAACAGCAGCCATCTCCTCTGGACTGGTGCAGCACCCCTGGGCTCCAAGCACTCTCGGGCCACATGGGCCCGGATGGAGTCCCGGGGGACTGGGGGCGCACCAGCCAGGAGGACAGAGGCTCGAATCTCCAATGCCGACTCTAGAAAAGCTGAATCTAGAACGCTGAATGCTCAAATCTCAAATCTCGAGTGCTCAATCTCTTGAATCTTGACTGGTGCTGCACCCCCCACCCCGGGCCCAAGCGCTCTGGGCCCGGGGGGCTTCGGACTGCATGAATCTAAGTCCTAGTCCACCTAAGTTCTAGTTCAGAGTGCAAACAAGTCCGAATGCTAGAATGCAGACTGCTGTGTCACACACAGACTTGGCTCAAGGTCCCACCCATCCTAGGTAAAACGCCCACTATGCTAATCTTCTGGGCTAGTAGAGACTCGTCTCTTGCTAATTCCTAGGAGTGGTTCAGCTGCAGTACTTAACTGAGAATAAGGATTCTACTTGACCTTGCCCTGGGATAAGTCTGTAAACTTCAATGCCCTATTCCCTTCCTTATTTCCCTAACAATGCCAGAGGCAATTAGTCTGGGTGGGTAAATTCCAAGTCAGGGTTTGGAATTTACCAGCCCTACTAAGAGAAGAACACAGGTAAAAAGCAAGATTCAGATATAAAATCACTTCTCATGGTGATGATACAGGAGCATCCTCAAAGAAATACAGGAGAACATAGGTAAACAGCTAGAAGCCCTTCAAGAGGAAACACAAAAATCCCTTAAAGAACTACAGGAAAACACAATCAAATAGGTAAAGGAAATGAGCAAAACCATCCAGAATCTAAAAATGGAAATAGAAACAATAAAGAAATCAGAAAGAGAGACAACCCTGGAGATAGAAAACCTAGGAAAGAACTCAGGAGTTGTAGATTACCAACAGAATACAAGAGATAGAAGAGAGAATCTCAGGGGTAGAAGACACCATAGAAAACAGTGACACAACAGTCAAAGAAAATACAAAAAGCAAAAAGCTCTTAACTCAAAACATCCAGGAAATCCAGGATGCAATGAGAAGACCAAAACTAAGGATAATAGGTATAGAAGAGAGTGAAGATTCCCAAGGTAATGGGCCAATAAATATCTTGAAGAAAATTATAGAAGAAAACTTCCCTAACCTAAAGAAAGAGATGCCCATGAACATACAAGAAGCCTATAGAACTCCAAATAGACTGGACCAGAAAAGAAATTCCTCTCATCACATAATAATAACAACACTAAATGCAGTAAACAAAGAAAGAATTTTAAAAGCAGCAAGGGAAAAAGGTCAAGTAACATATAAAGGCAGGCCTATCAGAATTATGGCAGACTTCTCACCAGAGACTATGAAAGCTAGAAGATCCTGGACAGATGTTATATAAACCCTACAAGAACACAAATGCCAGCCCAGTCTACTATACCAAGAAAAGCTCTCAATTACCTTAGATGGAGAAAACAAGATATTCCATGAGAAAACAAAATTTATACAATATCTTTCGACAAATCCAGTCCTACAAAGGATAATAGATGAAAAACATCAACATAAAGAGCAAAACTACACCCTAGAAGATGCAAGAAAGTAATCTTCCAACAAATCAACACAAACCTAATTCCACCTCTTACAATAAAAACAACAGGAAGTAACAATTACTTTTTCTTAATATCTTAATATGAAAATTAATATTACCAACATATCCTAATGGATTGAAATCCAAAAATATGAGGAATTAGAAATTTATTGACTGTTATCCAGTGGTCTCTCTAATTTGGTAATTGGAGAAATAGGTCCAATATTGTACAATCCATATACACTTTCAGCTTGTTTGTTCGTGACAGTGTCTTGCTGTATACAACATAATGGTCTTGAGATCTTGCTTCTCCTATCTCAGCCTCTTTATTAGTAGTATTGTTTATTTCATGTTTTTACACTATACTATGGTTTTCAGAACAGCTTACATATTTTAAAATACTTATATACCCAAAAGAAATGTAAACAATTAAATTGGGAGGGGGTTTGTAAGAGGACAAAAAACAGTAAGACTGAATGCTTTGCTTGATGTTTATAACTCTTGTATCAAGTTACCACAGTAAGAGCCAAGATTTTAAGCTCTACTAAATATAAAACAATCAAACAAACAAAAACACTTTATATATTTATGTCCATTTAAGCAAATATTAGTAGTGATGTATTATTTTGAAATATACAGTTAATATGTTTGGAGTTATTTAAAATTTATATTGAGAAAAACATATGTATTTTCAGTATTGCTGTAGACAAGCATCTACATAATAAGAATGTTAAATTGATTGCTGTTTTATACTGAACAACTTTTATAATACTCATTTTTATTGTTACAATATTTTATAAATTTTAAAGAATATGACAAAAAAGATATTGTAGGTAATAAAGGGGGGATCTCTGGGAGGAGTTGGGGTACAAAAGGAAAACAAGAATGTGATTTAATTCTATTTACTTAAAATGTTTTTAAATGTTAAAAAATTCAGATAAATTGAAATCATGTAACTTTTCTCATCATAATGCAATAAAACTTAAAAAAAAAAAGATATGAATGTTAACTGTGCAGGTTCTAGAGAAGATCTCAAAAGAAGAAAAAGGTTAAATCACAGTTCTGACTCTTGCCCATTGTGTGTATTGGGGTAAAATATCTTATTAATTGATTTGACCTCCTTAGCAAAAGTGCTCCTCAGGGAACATTTGACAATTGTTGGAGATACCTTTATTGTCCCAGTTGGGAAAAGGAGCTTGCTACTGGTATTTAGTCATGTGTACTGGTTAGAGAAGTTACTAAATGTCCTGTGATACTAGGAGAGCTTCCTACCACAAACATGATTTCCTCATGTTTGTACATGATGTGAAATATCAATAGTACTAACTGAGAAACCCCAATGTAGCCTCTATGTGTCTGGTTTCTAGTCTGGATATAGTACTAGCACATATCAAAAGTTTGTCTAAGGGTTTGGAGAGCTAATCTGTGAATCTATAGAAAATATTCAGAACAACAGCTTTGATATAAAATGCACTTAATAAATGTAAGTTGACTTCATGATGTTCATCATCGCCATGAGGGTAAAAGCTCATAGCATAAAGATGCAGGCAATAGTTATTCTGACAGAGAATTCTGATAGACATACCAATAAAGTAGTATGGAAGGAGAAAAAAATATCCATTTTTTTACAAAGGAAATTAAAGTAGCATTTTTATCAAGTGGCATTCAATGGACATCAGGTAAAATTTTATTTAACTCTTACATTAAAACAAAATAGGTGTGTAGAAGTTTCCATAATGCTAGAAGACAAAAGGATCATGACTGGGGCTTAGCAGGCCAGAAATCTACTTTAAACAGGCATTAATATGAACAAGAACTGCTTCTCTAACAAACACAAAATTTCCCTGTGCTAGTCTATAGTTCACTGACTTACTGTGACTTAACTCCCGGAGAAAGTCTTAACTTGAGTGTCAATTTATTATCTCCCAACAAAGACTATATCTGCTAACAGAGTTAGCCTTTCAAGTCCTTGAGGCTTGGAATCCCCCTCTATTACATGAGAAGATAATAGAATCTAAAAGCACTGGTTGTTGAAACTTGGGTCTACATAAAATTAAGACTCCAGTGCTAAATGTTTCTTATGTGTGTCTTTGTCACAGGGATATATCACTCTCTGGGGTCTGACAGATCGCATACGTGTTATTTATGTTTGTGGGTGCATAGAGACATGTTGGTTTATTTCTGCCATGACCTATCTTTCTGCTAGTATTTGCATTGTATATATTTGCATGCCTGGGTTTCATTTTCCTGTATATTCAAGTGAAGCAATTTCCCTATTCTGATATAGGTTATAGTCCATATCATTTACCTGGAAATCTTCATATATGCATATGTATTATTTAGGTAGATAATATAGGCTATAACCTATATGATATATACATATATATGTATATATAGGTATAAAACGCACACACACACATATATATTACAACTATAAATTCAAAATTAAGATATTGACTTAAGGGCTTAATTCTGAGAAATAATCTCATTGTGAAGTTCTTGAGGAGAAACTTATGGATGGAGATTTACAAATTAAAATTTGCCCAAGAAGCTTTTCCATTAAGAATATGGCAATTTACTTCTATTAATTAGAAGCCTTGGTCTATTGTTTAGAAAAAGCATCTTCCATATCAAGACACAGGAAATATATAAATTTATACAACATTTTATTTCTATAAAACTATTGTAATCTCCAAAGTTAAGAATATCTGACCTTCACTATTAGTCACTTGTTAGAGAATTTTATCATTTTATTACATGATCACATTATTTGCTCTAGGAATGCCAAGAATTCAAACAAAGAGTGCACAGGACTCAGAAATGATAGGATTCTAATAAATGTCCCAAGGCAGGTTAGCCAGTCATGTCATGTAACAGGGAAGAAAGTTATAGGAAGAGTATTCACCTCATAATACTTGTGACATGACACAATGTGCAGAAGAAAAGCAAGGTTAAGCTCCTGGCTTTGTACTACTGGTGGGTCTAGATGTCAGTACTAATTTAACCTTTAAAATCAATGTAGGAAAAGGAAAATTTCGACTTTCTCCTACAGCGCAACACAATGCCATAATGGATTGTGTGTCCATTTGAACTGAACAATGGCAAACAAACATTATATTTCTACCATGGTAAAGAATGAAGAGGAGTCATAGGTGATATTTCTATATAGATATGTATGTATAGGCACGTAGTGATGTATGTAGTGCCATGTATTGCAGATCTTTTGAAAAAGGTTCTACTAAGGTGACTGCCAAAGAAATAGGACAGAAATATAATTGCTGATCACTGAAATCCTACCCTATTTTTTGCAGCATCATAAAATAATATCAATTAAATAGAGCTCCTGCTTTCACAGAGACATGTATACACCAGCAAAAAAAAATAAAGCTATTGTTTCAGCATCTATTTTTTTCTACACTACTACTGAAAAGCTATGTTGTAATTAGTGAAAAAGAAATTACCTGAAAATAGATTTCCCCCATTCTGAATACCTCACTATTTTCTATAAAGACAGTAAATATTTTCCATTTAGAATTTCAAAGCTAAAGAAATACTGAAGACTATAATGAGTACCAAACACAGCTGATTTACTATGCATGGGTAGTTTTGGATGTGGGAGTGTGCTGGGAAATTTTCAGGACTCAAGGAAATTACATTTAGAAGATTTAAGAAACTGATTATCTTGTGGTAAGAACCAATGCTTTTTCAATACTAACCTGTCTCCATCCATCCTCATGTCTAAGGGGCCATCTTTCCGAAGGGAGAAACCTCGTTCAGGAGCATCAAGTTGCATGGAGGAACACCCCAGATCCAAAAGGATACCATCAATAGTCCCTGGCTGCACTCCAGCTTTCATTAGCAAAGCCTCTGCCTGGCTAAACTGGCCCAACATAGCGTGGATCTGTGTCCTGTGAATAAATCCAAGAGATAAAAATACTTTGATTGTATTAGTCTTTCTTCAAGTCTCTGATCAGTGGAAGCAAGCACATTCTATCACCAGATGATATACCTAAAACAAATACACAGAGTATCAAGTACTTGCTTAGCATTATACTTTAAGAACATATATATTTACAAATTAGCACTATTCTTTTGTCAGACTAGGCATTTCATTTCTTTTTCTAAAAAATTCTTAAATTTATGAGGAAAAAAAGTAGTATATGACATTCTTTCAAAGATTTATTTAACATCCAAGGTAATTCAATACAGTAGCATAAAAAAATAATATAAATAAAATGTGCATACATATCATAAATGCTACTTAGTCATATAAAAGGAACAAAATCCAGTTATATATGCAACAATAAAGATGAAATTGGAGATCATTATACAAAGTGAATTAAGAATGCACAGGAAAACAAGCACTACATAATCCACTCACATGTGAAATATTAATATACTGGTCTCAAATTTGAGAATAATATGGTATCTTGCAGTGATGAGGAAAGAGTTGTAGAAAGAAGAAAATGTAAATGTTTGATTGATGAATACTAAATTAAAGAGAAGATAAGAATTTTTAATGTGCTGTTGTGCCCTGATTTAATACTGTATACATGTATTTCACACCACATCAATTTGCATGTACAGTTTTTGTGTACTGTTAAAAATGAACCTAATTAAAAGAAAAGAACTAAGATAAAAAGATGAGTTCAATATGTTCATACCATTTAGTTTACTGCTGTGCATAAACTTTATCCTGCTCTTAGGATAGGATGTTACACAGCTACCTACTTGAGAAAGAAATGAGAAGACTAAACGACTACTGAAGAAGTCCTGTTTAGCTTCCAGCAAGAATTTCAAACTTTCCATGAAGCATTCAGAATCAACAGGCAAGAAGACATTTGGATCACTATGTTCTTACTCCAGTTCTCCTTTCTATACAAAGTGAGCTGCTGCCCTTAGGTTTCTTCTGAAGCCTTAAAGCAACTAACATTCATTTTGGAAGGAGAATAAGTAAAGCAATTGGATAATGTTCTGAAGTTCTCATTCTTCTCTCTGAATGGAGAGAAAGTGAATGGAATGAGCTTGTATTTTAGCAACATTAGGCAATGCACATTTAGGGTGTTTACTTACTGCTTATGTCATTTAAGGGGAAACTCACAGATCATTGGTATGTTTTCCTCAAATTCTGAATGAAAAAGGAATTTTTAGATTACATGCCAAATATTTACTGAATTTCTATTGTTGCTACTACTTATGCTATTTGGAGTATATAGCAAGGGACAGGAAGACTAGTAAGCTATATTTCTTGAGGTAAAAGCTGAGTTGAAAAGAGACGATTTACAGAGTAATATGACTACAGCTGATGATAGATAAATAGATGGCCTCTCTATGTTTGGAAATATGAATGCTAATAAAGTAGTATTGGAAACCAGAACCAATAAATTTCAGGATTGCAAGACAGTTCATTAGTCATTTATGCCAATATCTGATATTCATCTTTGCCTATTCTAATCTCGTGAATGTGAGCTGAGAAGGGAAAAATTCTCCAGATCCCAACCACAGGCTATAGAGACAGCTCAACATCCAACACTCATGACTGAATGAGATGGAAAAGAGTAGATTAATGACATCGACCAACAACTCTTTGGACAAGAGTACAAGATATCCTGCTAGAACATGCAGGAGCAGAGTGAACCAGAATGTGGGAAGAAGAGTGTATGCTGTCAAAAGGTGACTCTTCATTGCTACTAATGAGATTGGCTTGTATGAACAACTGCACAAAATCACAGAGAACTGAACCTGCTGATCAAATAGAAGCAGAAATAGAGCCAGAGAGATCGCTTTGCAAAGAAGACATGCTCAGCTAGGAAATCTTACCTGCAAGAACACAGTAGGGAGGGAAATTTGTGGCTCGGACATTTAAAGAAACAAGAATTTTACATATGCTAAAATAATTACCCTGTATTTATATGTAAGAAACAATATACATACAGATATGAATATAATTCAATACAATTAATTCCAATCCTAAGTACTTAGTTTCTCTGGAGAATCCTGATGCTATCATATATCAAGTACTATTTAATGTTTGATATAATTGAACTGTAGAAAATTATTATGTCTATTATCTACTGAATTTCATGTGAACAAAATCTCGTTTTACAATATATGTTATTTACACCTGATGTTAAGGAATGCATAATATTGAAACTTACTCTGCAGTAAGCACTGGTTATCTAGTTCATATCTGAGTGCTGTTTTTCATAAGAGTCACTATTACTCTCGGGGCTGGCAAAGTAGCTCAAGAGTATATGCATGGATTAGCCTGTAGATTAAATCTCCCAAAACCACATAAATGTTCAAATAAAATAAAAAGTAAAACAAAAAAAAAAGCATCATTACATTTCAGTTAAGCAATTAATTCTGTAACTTTTCTCTTTAGTATGACCTTATGCAAATCAAGGTTAGAACCTACAATGCATGCAGCATTCTACACATGAGCCTTTACCTACTCTAGGGATACTTTTAGTCAAACTTTCCATTCCAATAAGACCTCAAAATTTCAGATACTGATGTTTTCAAACTACCATGTGTTTGATGATTTATGTGACATAGTCCCTATTTAAACAGTAGTTAAGGCACTGCTATCAAGGTAATTTCAATGAGTGACTTTTAATTAAAGAGCATTAATGTTAAGAAGGGAAAGTGTGTCTGATCCAATTAGCTACCAGAACTCAAAATCAAAGAATCATGTTACCCAGGGATGAAGGAATTCTTCCTCAAGGCTGCAACATTATTTCCTACCCTAGACTGTATAGCTTGCTGCTATGCTGATATCCCACAAGACAGACCTCATAAGTATGTGATCAAATTCCTTGAAGTAAATCACCCCCAGACCAGTATTCTCTCCTTCTCCTCTCCATCCCCTTTCTCTCTTTCCTCTCTCTCTCCTCCTCTTATACACAGGGGTGGGAATGGGAGGGAGAGAGCTATATTTTGTAGGAATTGAAGAGATGGCTCAGTGGTTAAGAGCAATTGTTCTTGCA
This sequence comes from Montemys delectorum, assembly GCA_019843815.1. Classification (NCBI taxonomy): domain Eukaryota; kingdom Metazoa; phylum Chordata; class Mammalia; order Rodentia; family Muridae; genus Montemys; species Montemys delectorum. Next base: position 2,662 of record JADRCD010169319.1, on the reverse strand, counting down.
GAGGATCTGATCTGGTTTCCAGCACCCACATGGCTGCTCACAACCATTTGTAGCATCAGTCTCAGGTGGTCTTACACCCTCTTCTGGCCTCCATGGGCACCTATCTATACTCAGGTACACAATCAAGTATATATAACCCCACACAAACACACATAAACATAATTAAAAATAAAGTTAATATCTAAAAATAAAAAATTTAACAGTTTATATTTCTTACATAAATTTCTATATACTAAACCACACTTGTACATGTTTCTTACATAAAATATTATGCATGTTACTGTAGAGAGCCACGCCCGAGCTGGCTCAATTGCCATTACAACGTGGCGCCGGCATCCAGTGTCCTCTCCCTGTAAACAAGTAGTCTGCGCATGTGCTAAGGGCCAGAGCGCCCATCCCGGGGCGTCACATGAGGTAATGAGCAAACAGCCAATCAGAAATGAACACGCTGCTCCAGGGTGTATATAAGCAGTGCCTTTTCGGGGCTTGGGGTCTTCCTCTTAAAGATGCAATAAACGTTTGTTGCAGAAGGATCCTGGTGTCTGCGTGCGTTCTTGCTGGCGAGACGATTGCGCGGATTACATGTTACATATATATGTATGTTTATGTATACCTATCTCCTACTACTTCTGTTTTTCTGGTGAACCCTGGAGAATACACATCAGTCTAGGGGTATATTTCCATTTAGTTGTTTGCCACACATCCCATGGCCACCATAATTTGTTCATAGATCAACATGTGTACAATTCTGATAAGTAAGATACAAGAGATATTTTCTCAGAACTTAGGAAAAGGTTCCACTTTTTCTTCATGTTTACATATGTATAAAATAACAACAATGCAAAAATTATAAGCAGATCAAATTGAGCCAAATACATATAAGCAATTATTTCTCTAGGTAGAAGGTAAAGTCTATGGGAGCAGAAAGCTTCCACTTATAGTTGCCTTAGGATAGGAGGGACTTAGTGAAGGTCTAGTAATTCTGTATATATATATATATATATATATATATATATATATATATATACACACATATATATGTATATGAACACACACATATACAAATAACATCCCAACTACTGTGGCAATTATGATGGAATATTTAACACTGTTATTAGAGATTTAGATAAAATAAAAATAAAAATATTCTCAAGAAACCATAAGTAAAACTGACACAAGAAATGTAAAATATACTCTTAAAATCACTTAGAATTTTAATCTCTAATTATAAAGTCTTCCACAGAGAAAAAGACAGGTGGTTCTACAATTTATTATTCCAAATATTTAAATATTTAGCTATTTAAGTAACTCCAATATTATATAAACAAAATAACACTGATATTACAATAAAATCTCCTAGAAAACAAGAGAGACAGCTATTTCAATTCAGATCACAAGGCAAGCATGCTGGATGGTTTTGAGGGTACATGAAATGGGAGGTTCAAGGTCTAGAGTAAGGGACTTGGGGGACATATAGATCCTGTTAGGAAAGGAAAATAAAATAGTTACAAATGGATGGGGAACACTGGGACAGGAGAATCAATGAGGATGGGGAGGAAGGAAGGTAGGTGACCAAATATGGGAAAGATAGCTGAAATTAAGGGCCACTTGAGGAGTGCTATGGAAACCTAATAGGTAGAATCTTCCTGAAATATATATATATATATATATATATATATATATATATATTAAGGCAATCTAAATGAAATTGCCAAATAATGGGTACGGTTAGAGCTTCTACTTTCTATCTCTTGTCATAAAAAGAAGCTTCCAATAAGGAGATTTGGTTACAGCTAATTGAGTTGTTGGCCTGTGGAGTTTCATGGGAATCATCAAACAATCCAGGCTATTGTCAAAACTATAGGTTGCTCTCCACAAACTGATGGCAAGGATCTATTGCTAAAGACACTGCTTGTACAACCCATTGAGTATGGAGGAGTCAAGAGCCTTCACACCTACATGCTTGTATCTTTGTTACAGGAAGGTACTCTGTACTCTAGCAAAGGAAAAACCAACTCAGCCTCAAACTGGTCCATAATGGTGTTCTCTCTGCAAGATATGCTACAGCAGTGGTGGAATAAAGCTTATGGGAATAGCCAAGCAATATCTGATTTGACTGAAGGCCAATTACATCAGATGAAACCCTTATGCAACACTACTTGGGTTACTTGGGTAACCAGAGACTGGATAGCTCAGGGACATAAGATAAGCCCAAATATTACTTTTCTACAAAAAGAATGTAGCAATAAATGACTCCTACTGACATTCTGCTATAATCATAGATCAGTGTCTTATTCAGTCATCATCAGAGACACATTCTCCTACAGCAGATGGGAACAAATGCACAGAACTACAGCAGACATTATGCAGAGAATTAGACACCTTAAAACACTCAGGTTCAAATGGGAGGCCTCCATCCAATCCCTGGCATCAAGGGTTAGGGAACCTTTCAGAAGAGGAGGCATCCCCCAGGGTGGATGGAAGACACCAAGAAAACTAGGTTTTCTAAATCAACATGATCAACATATTCACAAACTTACAGAGACTGAGGCAGCATGAACCGGTCCTGCACAGGTTCACCCCAGGTCCTGTGTGTGTTTGTGTGTGTGTGTGTGTGTGTGTGTGTGTGTGTGTGTAATGGCTTCTAGTTTGTTTTTTTTTT